>MU545793.1:7783031-7797366 GCA_024362625.1 Silurus asotus
AATCTGTCTCCAACTAGCATGCTTTTAAAAAAAGATGATGGGATAAGACACTTCTATCCTCCTTCAGGCCGTAATCTTTGTACAGCAGTGTGTGTGTGAGAACAGTCAGCAGAGCAAATTGTAAACTGTTCTATTCGCACAGAGCGAACTGATTAATTGATTCTAGCACTTATGGCCACACTTTTATTCTCTTGTGCATCTAATCAGATTGCCGATGTAACATTTTGAATTATTAAATAAATTAAATCAGTAAAATAAATTTAAATGATGCTATAGCATACATCCACCCACCATCTTCTTATCTGAGAATTTCACACACAACTGGTTGTAGGTGTACTGGTGTTCCAATTAAATAGACTGGTGGTTGGATATCGACTGTGGACCTGATCACAGTAATGTATAAAACTACTCTGCCATCTGTTGGACTAGTGGAGAAAACACATTATATTGTCTTAAAAGCTTCTCTTTACTCTTCACTATGAAATAACGTAATGAAAAAATAGATACACCTACATACTGAATTGTATACAATGCAGCAAAACTGACTCATTTGAATGACAAACTATGCACACTGAGCAATTCTAAACAGAATTCAAACAGTATTTAAACAGTATTCCAGGATTAGGTAATGGCTCAAAGAATTTGTTTTTTGTCTTCACCAATTTTATTCTATTTAATTCCGGCCGCAAAGGGTTGTGGCATCACCATGGTTTCAAACATGCAACACCTACCAACAAGGCAAAAGTAATTTTACACAATTTTTACAATTAATACAATGTTATGCTGTTCAATCAGAGGATAAAAAAAAAGTTGGGTTCCCTTTTTGAGTCTGGTTCTTCTCAAAGTTTCTTCCTAATACAAACAAAGGGAGTTTTTTCTCATCCATTAACCTGTCCATCACCACTGCAAACAAAAAGGGCTTAAAGCTCATCCTTGGTGTTACACATAACACTAATTATTAATTAAGGGATATATATCAGAATATAAATGCCCGTTTTGATGGTCTAATTAACTTTTTTAATAAGGATTAATTTACATTTGTTACATCTTGTTTTAGTTTAGACGCTATTTTAGTCATCCATATCCTGTAGTCTCTGCTTCAGATTACTCCTTTACTACTGTTTAGTGTTTAGGGACATTTGTTAACATGTTTGCATGCAACAGATTCCTTGTGTGGATTTTCCTGGTGTACCCTACTAGTATCTCTCCACTCTTTTTGTTTTTTTACATCTTTTACTGTAGCTGCTATGATGGATATACCTTTTGTACTTCAAATGAGGATAGCTTACTTAGAGAGTTGTCAGGCAGAATGCCTTCCAAAAGTATAAATCCCTGCCACTTTGCATGTTTTTGAGAGGAACACAACCAGTATCAAAGCCATCATCCAGGCTTTAATCCAACATCCTTTGTTTAGGTTTTTTCCAAGCTATATTTGTTTTGCTTAGTGTCATCACTCCTGCTCCCCTCCAACCTTGGAATCTAACAAGGGGATGCACAGAGCCACAAAAATCCTCTAGGTTACCCATTATCCATTTCTTGGCTTGTCCATCCTCATTACTCCCAAAGAAAATCACTCAATCTTTAGTCAATGCCACAGTCTCTAAACCATACAACATAGCAGGTCTCAACACAGACTTTTAAAATTTCCTTTTCACTCTTACAGATACTCTTCTATCCCAGATCAGTCCTGCCACTCTCCTCCACCCAGTCCATCCTACCATTTCAGAATTTGAGGATAAACAACCTCTAAATCCGGTTACGCCACCAAGAGTATGACAGTTTTGTAAACACTAGTTAATATTATGCATAATAATTAAGAAAGTGGTCACTACAATACACTACACATCTCCCAGGCAGGACACGGTGGAGGTTAAACACAAGTGTATTAATAACCCACAATTTCAAACCAAGATGAAGGAAGATATAAAAATATACCTTAAATAAAATGATAACGGGGAAGTCGACTATGCTATAGTATGGGACACATTAAAAGCAGTCATTAGGGGGAGAAACTTGTCCTTCTGTGTCAATGAAAAAAAAGTTTGAAAAACTAAAATTAGTCAATTTCAGTAATTAACTGAAAGATCTGGAAACATAAAACATAAAAAGTAACAAAAAAACTCTACTGAATGAAATAAAGTAAATTAGAAACGAAATAAATATATGTTATACCCACGGGAGACTGAAAGAAAGATGGTTTTCACAAAACGAAATACTATGCAGCAGGCTCTAAATCAACAAAACTTCTGGCTAAGAGATTACAAAAGCAACAAGCAGATAACAATATATTAAATAAAGGATTGCAATTCTAAAATTCTATACTTTAAACAATACAAAATACAGAACATTATTAATAGATATTACAAATTACTGTATACACAACCACATCTAGAGGACAAGCAACAAGTTAGTAAACTCATTTATTCTCTAAACGTTATCAGAGGAACAAAACAAACATTAACAGCTGCAATAACAGAAATACATTTAAACATTGTCACCTTAATTGTTAAATTCTGCAAAGCTGCTTTGAGACAATGTCTGTTGTGGAAAGCGCTATAGAAATTAACTTGACTTGTCTAGCCAATTGTTTGGAATTTGCCTTTTCCAATGCCCATCTATGTAAAGTCTGAGACAAAGCACTGTGTTGGACCTGGAGAAGCTGCAGACCAACACATTAGTAACAGAAACAGTAACAGGTTGCATCTGGCGGTAAAAGAGTTGCCCCATTTGTCGCCTCTTACGATCAGCAAGGGGGTGCTGGGGACCTAACGGTGTAGGTGTACTAGAATTCCTGAAGATTGTATACCAGCTGTGGAACTGATCAGAGTGATGTATAAAGCTACACTGCAATCTGTTGGAGCAATTGGCCTTTTTTTATATAAAACTCTTGAAAGATTTGTTGTGCATAAAAATGTTATTAGGTGCATTAATACACTATACAGTAAACCATCTGCCCGAGTAAAAATCAAAACAAGGATCAAAACAGGGTGACAAATTTTACCATTATTCATAGACAGTTATATAGAGACTCTTTCACCATGGATTAGACAAACTAAAATCATCAAAGGCATTCACATGAATATAGAAGCACAAAGAAGCATTATATGCTGAAATTTTGATTTATTTAAGAGAATCGAATAACTCATTTCCAGATTTAATGAACCTTTTAGAAAATGTTGGTATATATGCAGAATATGAGTTAAATATACAGAAAATACAAATATTGGCTTTTAATTATATACCACTAAAACATATGAGAGAAATTATACTCAACTTTGAATCAGAAATCATTAAAAAATTCAGGAATATATTTACCAAAAGAAACATTAGTAGGGATAAACTTTAATCCCCTCTTGGCAAAAGCTAAACTTTGAAAAAGACCTTGGTCTTAGTCATAGAATTGAATCTTTAAGGATGTAAACTCTTTCACGATATATCCATCTATTTTAAGCTCTCCCTGATGATTAATTTAAAACAATGGTCTGAATGAAATAAAATAATTTCCAGATTTCTTTGGAAGGTAATAAAACCCAGGGTCAAAATAAAGGCATTACAGCTTTTATACTGTATGTCATTAACCAATGTTAGGGATTATTTTTATGCCGCTCAGAGTAAACCTCTAATTAACATATGTAATCCAATATATATTTCCAGGTGGAACGATATTTAAATATTCCAGTGGTGTGCATACGACCCTGAAAAAAATTCAAATCCTAGGTCTCAAAAGGAAGAACAACATTTTACTCTATTACAGAAAAGAGAAACCTAAAAGACTTTGAAAGTTTGAAGAAGGATTACTCTCCTGAGAAATTTGACTTTTACAGATACCTTCAAATACGTAATTATTTTGAACAAAACGTTAAGAATAAAACAGATCTTGATGACCCAGTAGAACGGATATTTATTGGTGCTTACCAAGATGATCTAAATAAGGGGGTCATATCCAAATTTTATAAGGGCATTAGAACAAGGAAATCTAACTCTACAGAAGACTGTACAGACTAAAGATGGGAGAAAAATAGGATAATTTCCAAATATAACATGAGGAATAGACTGATGTACGTAATTTTACATGGAAATGCACTCATATATGACGGGAATTCACGTGGAAGTGCCTTGTTAGATTCTTTATCACAATGAAAAAGAAAACACATATGCTCGAGGAATGCCCAATGATAAAACTTATTTGGACAGAGATTCAAAAGGCAGTGGAAAGCATTCTTAATACAGTCCTTGCTTTGCACTTTTCTCCACTATTTCTAGGAAATGGTGACCTGATGAATATTTCTTTGGCATTCTAATATCTGCAGGTAAAAAAGTGCTTATAAGGCACTGGATGCTTACTGAACCCCCAACAATATAAGATTGGATGAATATTGTAAACAACATCTATATAATGGAAAAAATTACTTTCCCCTTACATCTTAAGAAAAGTGTTTTTATTGTATAAAATTCTGGTCTATATATATATATATCACAAAATGAAGAATTGAAACCCAACAATGTAAGATTGGATGAATATTGTAAACAACATCTATATAATGGAAAAAATTACTTTCTCCTTACATATTAGGAAAAGTGTTTTTATTGTATAAAATTCTGGTCTATATATATATATATCACAAAATGAAGAATTGAAAAATAGAAAACAACCCCTAAATTTATATTTCAAATAATCTACACATGCTGTGTCTCCATCATTGAACATTTAATGGCTTTCAAGACAATTTTTCAACACAAATCAGATTGCAGCAGAAGGCTGCATGCAAAGTCATAGGAAGCATTGACCTTTATAAGTCAGGCTGTGTACATTAAGAGCAGTGTAACTAGTGCTATCCTGACCAATGCATTCCCACGTCTGTGATTTCATAATAGACAAATAACAGCAAATGTGAAATCCTGGGATGAAACTGGGCAAATCTGCCTGAGACAATTGACATGATTCTGCAAATTTACAGCAATAAGAGCAGAGGAACATCACTGGAAGACAACGAGAAACCAGGAAGACCTTCAATGAGCTTAACTCTCGAAAACTGTTGAAACCATAGGAAAAAATGTGCATGATAATCATCGGAGAACAATCCACAACATTGCTGCCATTGTTGGTGTGTCATACAGAACAGTCCCGAAAATCATCAGGTGTGATTTAAACACACCTGATGTTTACCTTGTTGCTGACTAGTTCTTTCCCCAGGCTGCTGACCCAGAAGCAGAAGAAACACAGCGTCAAATTCTGCAAAGACCTCACAACATCTATATAATGGAAAAAATTACTTTCTCCTTACATATTAGGAAAAGTGTTTTTATTGTATAAAATTCTGGTCTATATATATATATATCACAAAATGAAGAATTGAAAAATAGAAAACAACCCCTAAATTTATATTTCAAATAATCTACACATGCTGTGTCTCCATCATTGAACATTTAATGGCTTTCAAGACAATTTTTCAACACAAATCAGATTGCAGCAGAAGGCTGCATGCAAAGTCATAGGAAGCATTGACCTTTGTAAGTCAGGCTGTGTACATTAAGAGCAGTGTAACTAGTGCTATCCTGACCAATGCATTCCCACGTCTGTGATTTCATAATAGACAAATAACAGCAAATGTGAAATCCTGGGATGAAACTGGGCAAATCTGCCTGAGACAATTGACATGATTCTGCAAATTTACAGCAATAAGAGCAGAGGAACATCACTGGAAGACAACGAGATACCAGGAAGACCTTCAATGAGCTTAACTCTCGAAAACTGTTGAAACCATAGGAAAAAATGTGCATGATAATCATCGGAGAACAATCCACAACATTGCTGCCATTGTTGGTGTGTCATACAGAACAGTCCCGACAATCATCAGGTGTGATTTAAACACACCTGATGTTTACCTTGTTGCTGACTAGTTCTTTCCCCAGGCTGCTGACCCACAGCGTCAAATTCTGCAAAGACCTCCGTCAGTGTGCCGTGGATAGCATAATTTCAGAACATGGGTGTATGAGTATGACCTTGAGACAAAGCAACAGTCTTCACAGTGAAAGAGCCGATCACCAACACTAACAAAAAAAGCGAGGCTGTACTGCAGATTGACCAAGTGCATGGTCATCGTCGTTTTTGGCTTTGCCGGCATTGTGCATCGAGAATTCAGATCTGTGGTGCACTAACCTCAAATGATTTTTTTATAGATCTATCTATCTATCTATCTATCTTTCTATCTATCTATCGATCTATCGATCTATCTATCTAATCCACCTATACATCTATGTCTAATCCATCCATCTACTACCTATCCTATCCATCCATCCATCTATCCATCCATCCATCCATCCATCTATCTATTTATCTATCTAACTTTCTATCCATCTATCTCTCTATCCATCTATCTATCTCTCTATCTATCTATCCAAGATCTATCTATCCATCTATCCAAGATCTATCCATCCATCTATCCAAGTTCTATCTATCTATCTATCTATCTATCTATCTATCTATCTATCTATCTATCTATCTATCTATCTATCTATATCTCTATATCTCTATATCTCTATATCTCTATCCATCTATCCATCTATTTAAATCTCTATCCATCTATCCAAGTTTTATCTATCTATCTATCTATCTATCTATCTATCTATCTATCTATCTATCTATCTATCTATCTATCTATCTACCTATCCAAGATCTATCCATCAATCTATCCAAGATCTATCCATCCATCTATCCAAGTTCTATCTATCTATCTATTCTATCTATCTATCTATCTATCTATCTATCTATCTATACATCTATACATCTATCTATACATCTATACATCTATGTCTTATCCATCCATCTACTACCTTTCCAATCTATCTATCTATCTATCTATCTATCTATCTATCTATCTATCTATCTATCTATCTATCTATCCAAGATCTATCCATCAATCTATCCAAGATCTATCCATCCATCTATCCAAGTTCTATCTATCTATCTATCTATCTATCTATCTATCTATCTATCTATCTATACATCTATCTATACATCTATACATCTATGTCTTATCCATCCATCTACTACCTATCCAATCTATCTATCTATCTATCTATCTATCTATCTATCTATCTATCTATCTATCTATGTATCTGTCTGTCCTTCTGTCCGTCTGTCTCTCTGTCTAATGTTGAAAATATGCAGTTTTATAAAATAAAAAAAATAAAAAAATTTAATAAATCTGTTTCATTAACCGCAAGCATTAGTTGAATGAGAAGCTTCTCACTTCATAGACAGTTGGCTTCCTATTCTCCACGTCGACAAATACATACAGTTTTTTTTTTACTTATCACAACAGAATCTGTCTCCAACTAGCATGCTTTTAAAAAAAGATGATGGGATAAGACACTTCTATCCTCCTTCAGGCCGTAATCTTTGTACAGCAGTGTGTGTGTGAAAACAGTCAGCAGAGCAAATTGTAAACTGTTCTATTCGCACAGAGCGAACTGATTCCCGGAGTCCAAACTGCACAGTGACATAAACTTTCATACACCAATAGATACACTTAATAATCCATATCCTTCTCTCTCTCTCTCTCTCTCTCTCTCTCTCTCTCTCTCGGTCGAGTTAAACATGCTCCTGGGGCTCCAGTGACCACTGTTCCTGCCCCTCTTCCCTCCGTGGATCTTCACACTTCTGCTGCACTGACTCGGGAGTGCAGTTTGCTTCTGCTCATCATCACTGCACCCCGCAACTTTGTATATATGCTTCAAATGGACATTTGATGCAACCCAGATGAGGATGGGTTCCCTCTTGGGTCTGGTTCCTCTCGAGGTTTCTTCCTTGTGCCATCTCGGGGAGTTTTTCCTTGCCACAGTTGCTCATCAGGGACAAACATACTAACAAAGAACATATTTACATTTAATCACCACATTATCTGTGTAAAGCTGCTTTGAGACAATGTTCATTGTTAAAAGCGCTATACAAATAAAAATGAATTGAATTGAATTGAACTTCCATTCTCTTGTGCATCTAATTAGATTGCTGATGTAACATTTTGAATTATTAAATGAATTAAATCAGTGAAATAAATTTAAATGATGCTATAGCATACATCCACCCACCATCTTCATTATTAGATTTAGATAAATGTTGAAAAGGTTTTACAAACTTCTTATCTGAGAATTTCACACACAACTGGTTGTAGGTGTACTGGACTTCCAATTAAATAGACTGGTGGTTTGATATAAACTGTGGAACTGATCACAGTAATGTATAAAACTACTCTGCTATCTGTTGGACTAGTGGAGAAAACACATTATATTGTCTTAAAAGCTTCTCCTTACTCTTCACTTTGAAATAACGTAATGAAAAAATAGATACACCTACATACTGAATTGTATACAATGCAGCGAAACTAACTTATTTGAATGACAAACTATGCACACTGAGCGATTCTAAACAGCATTTAAACAGTATTCCAGGATTAGGTCATGGCACTTACTGAATCAAAGAATTTGGGTTTTGTCTTCACCAATTTTTTTCTATTTAATTCCGGCCGCAAAGGGTTGTGGCATCACCATGGTTTCAAACATGCAACCCCTACCAACAAGGCAAAAGTAATTTTACACAATTTTTACAATTAAAACAATGTTATGCTGTTCAACCAGAGGATTGAAAAAAGTTGAGTCTTTTTGAGTCTGGTTCTTCTCAATGTTTTTTCCTAATACAAACAAAGGGAGTTTTTTCTCATCCATTAACCTGTCCATCACCACTGCAAACAAAAAGGGCTCAAAGCTCATCCTTGATGCTACACATGACACTATTTATTAATTAAGTAAGGGATATATATCAGAATATAAATGCCAGTTTTGATAGGCTAATTAACTTTTTTAATAAGGATTAATTTACATTTGTTACATCTTGTTTAAGTTTAGACGCTATTTTAGCTTCATCCATATCCTGTAGTCTCTGCTTCAGATTACTCCTTCACTACTGTTTAGTGTTGGATGGTAACAGACCTTAAGAGGGACATTTGTTAACATGTTTGCATGCAACAGATTCCTTGTGTGGATTTTCCTGGTGTACCCTACTAGTATCTCTCCACTCTTTTTTTTTTTTTACATCTTTTACTGTAGCTGCTATGCTGGATATACCTTTTGTACTTCAAATGAGGATAGCTTACTTAGAGAGATGTCAGGCAGAATGCCTTCCAAAAGTATAAATCCCTTCCAGTTCGCATGTTTTTGAGGGGAACACAACCAGTATCAAAACCGTCATCCAGGATTTAATCCAACATCCTTTCTTTAGGTTTTTTTTCCAAGCTATATTTGTATTGCTTAGTTTCATCACTTCTGCTCCCCTTCAACCTTGGAATCTAACAAGGGGATGCACAGAGCCACAGAGATCCTCTAGGTTACCCATTATGCATTTCTAGGCTTGTCCATCCTCATCACTCAAAAAAAAATCACATCTTCAAAACATCTTCAACTCTGCTACCTCCTGCCGTGCCAAGCCCTGTCTTTTAGTCAATGCCACAGTCTCTAAACCATACAGCATATCAGGTCTCAACACAGCCTTTTAAACTTTCCTATTCACTCTTACAGATACTCTTCTATCCCAGATCAGTCGTGCCACTCTTCTCCACCCAGTCCATCCTACCGGCACTCTTTTCATTCTCTAATACTCCTAACATCTCATGAACATTTCAGACTTTGAAAATAAACCTCTAAATCCGGTTACGCCACCAAAAGTATGACAGTTTTGTAAACACTAGTTAATATTATGCATAATAATTAAGAAAGGGGTTACTACTAGAAGTAGAACAACCATGAGCATGACAGAAAATGACTCTGAAGGAAGGTAAAGGAGCAGAAGTAGCTTGTCAAGCTCATCTCCACCTGAGGAAGATGGCTCTGAAGTTAGGCTGAGATGTATTTTCAACAAACTTAAGGAGTTCAGAAAGCACAATAAGTTACAGCTCTCTGATATTAAGCAATAATTGAAGAGAACTAATGACAGATTGGAGGAGGCAAAGACAAGGACTGATAAAACGTAACATGTCAAGCAACATCAATGCTAATCAGGCGCCTAATACAACGCCAGACTGATCTAGAGGCTAAGCTATTTGATCAGGAGGGCCATGCACACAGAGACAATTCAAGGATTTTTGAAATACCTGAAGATAAGGAAGGTACGGATATGATTGGCTTTCTGGAGAAACTGTTTAAAAGCACATTGGACTTGCCCAGTGATAAAGAACTTGGGGTTGAGTGAGCACACCGTGCATTAGAACCAAAGCCCAATGATTCGCTAACAAGGCCTTGATCCATAATATTTAAGTTCGGGAGTTATCGGATAAAATAGGAGGTGCTTCGCAAATCCTGGCTTTGCGAAATTTTAGTAAGATAGTTCTACTACCTTAACTATTTGAAGGAGTCTGGACTTGTTGATTGGAAAGTTGTCCACTATATTTTTTACTATCATTTCATTATTATTTTATTATTAGCATGATTTGAAACTTTAACTAGTATGCGTCTACACAGGGCCCCATGTTCGGTACAATGTGGGACTTTCCCTAGCAGGGGCTTTGACTGTGTGAAGCCCTACAAGACTCTTTTGAAACGAGCATCAACACCAGAGACGGCTGTTCCTATTTGTTACGGTGGTGTTTTGTTAAAAATAGAGCCTTTTAAGTTTATATAAGTATGGAAGATTATGAAAAGACACATGCTTAAACATGTTACTTTCAATGTGAATAAAATTTTAAACCCGGCCAAGAAAAGTCAAATATTGTCAAAAATAAAAAGGGAAAATGCTCAGATTGTGCTCCTACAAGAGACACATCTCACCCCAGTGGAACATGAAAAATGTAAGAGGAGGAGATTTTTGAAGATAAATTTTTCATCGTACAAGTCAAATATTGTCAAAAATAAAAAGGGAAAATGCTCAGATCTCACCCCAGTGGAACATGAAAAATGTAAGAGGAGGAGATTTTTGGAGATACATTTTTCATCGTACAAGTCTGGACGTAGAAGAGGTGTGGCAATCCTAATATCATTTGAACAACTTTCAGAGATCTCAGACAACGAAGGAAGAAATGTAATAGTCTCAGGGAAAATAGATGACACAACCATAACATGATGTCATGTCTATGCCCCTTGGGAGCGAATTTTGTTTTTATAGAAATATATTCAACTTGATGATAGAAGATAAAGTAATTGTTATACGTGGTGAAGACTGTAATATTCGCCCTAACCCAAAAGTCAATGCATCAAAAAACAATAACCACATCATTACATAGACAAATTCATGTCTTAATGGTGGAACTGGGCATACTAGATCTTTGGAGAGACTTTTATCGAACAGGTCATGATTACACATTTCTTTAATATTCTCATGATGTATAATAAAGGATAGATTATTTTTGTATTTGAAAGAGAGAACGTCATAGAATACAGAGTTGTGATAATGTATCTATCGAGCTGTCTAATCACACACCTTTCACTTGTACGATACATAGTCATAATATACCAGGCAGGACACGGTGGAGGCTCAACAAAAGTGTATTAAATAACACACAATTTCAAACCCAGATGAAGGAAGATTTAAAAATATTTCTTGAAGAAAATGATAAGGGGGAAGTCGACTATGTTATAGTATGGGACTCTTTGAAAGCAGTCATTAGGGGGAGAATCTTGACCTTCTGTGCCCATGAAAAAAAATTCAAACAACTAAAATTAATCAATTTTAGTAATTTACTAAAAGATCTGGAAACATAAAACATAAAAAGGAACAAAAAACTCTACTGAATGAAATAAAGAAAATTAGAAACGAGATAAATATGTTATACTCACAGGAGACTGAAAGAAAGATGGTTTTCACAAAACAGAAATACTATGAAGCAGGCTCTAAATCAACAAAACTTCTGGCTAAGAAATTACAAAAGCAACAAGCAGATAACACAATATATAAAATACGGGATTTCAATTCTAAAATTCTATACTATAAACAATATAAAATACAGAACATTTTTAATAGATATTACAAATTGCTGTATACACAACCACGTCTAGAGGACAAGCAACAAGTTAGTTAACTCATTCATTCTCTAAATTTACCAACGTTATCAAAGAACAAAATCAAACATTAACAGCTGCAATAACAGAAATAGAGTTAAATATTGTTCACCTTAATTGTTAAAATCTGCAAAGCTGCTTTGAGACAATGTCTGTTGTGAAAAGTGCTATAGAAAATAAATTGACTTGTCTAGCCGATTGTTTGGAATTGGCCTTTTCCAATGCCCATCTATGTGAAGTCTGAGACAAAGCACTGTGAGAATCTGGAGAAGCCGCAGCCAAACACATTAGTAACAGAAACAGTAACGGATTGCAGCTCACGGTAAAAGAGTTGCCCCATTTGTCGCCTCTTACGATCAGCAAGGGGGTGCTGGGGACCTATTCTACCCCGGGTCCCCATGGGGGGGGGTGAAGGTGTACTAGCATTCCTGGTGATTGTCTACCGGCTGTGGAACTGATCAGAGTGATGTATAAAGCTACACTGCCATCTGTTGAACTAGTGGAGAAAACACATTATACTGTCTTGAAAGCTTCTCTTCATTATGAAAGAATGTAATGATAAAATAGATATACCTACATACTGACTTGTTTACAAAGCAGCAAAACGGACTTATTTGAATGAAAAACTATGCACACCGAGCAATTGGCCTTTTTTATAAAAAACTCTTGAAACATTTGTTGTGCATAAAAATGTTATTAGGTGCATTAATACACTATACAGTAAACCATCTGCCCGAGTAAAAATCAAGATGAGGATCAAGACAGGGTGAGACAAGACACCATTATTCTTTGAGATTTATATAGAGACTCTTGCACAATGGATTAGACAAATTGAAAACATCAAAGGCATTCGCATGAATGGAGAAGAGCACAAAGAAACATTATATGCTAATGATATTTTGATTTATTTAAGAGAACCGAATAACTCATTTCCAGATTTAATAAACCTATTAGAAAATTTTGGGATGTATGCAGGATATAAGTTAAATATACAGAAAATACAAATATTGGCTTTTAATTATATACCACTAAAACATATTGGAGAGAAATATGATCAGAAATCATTGACAAATGTAGGAATATACTGTATTTACTAAAAGAAACTTCAACATTAGCAGAGATAAACTTTGATCCACTCTTGGCAAAAGCTAAAAGTTGGAACTTGATCTCTCTCCTTGGTCTTAGTCAGAGAATTAAATCTTTAAGGATGAATATACTTGATATATTTGTCTATTTTACGCTCTCCCTGATGAGATTAATTTGAAACAATGGTCCGAATAAAATAAAAATAAATTTCAGATTTCTTTGGGATGTAATAAAACCCAGGGTCAAAATGCAACCATTACAGCTCCCAAAGGAGGAAGGAGGTACTGTATGTCATTACCCAATGTTAGGGATTATTTTTATGCCGCTCAGAGTAAACCTGTAATTAACATATATAATCCAACATATAATTCCAGGTGAAAATATATTGAAATATTCCAGTGGTGTGCATACGACCCTGAAAAAAATTCAAATTCTAGGTCTCAAAAGAAAGAACAACATTTTACTCTATTACAGAAAAGGGAAACCTAAAAGACTTTAAAAGTTTAAAGAAGGATTACTCTCCTGAGAAATCTGACGTTTATAGATACCTTCAAATACGTAATTATTTTGAACAAAACGTTGAGAATAAAACAGATCTTGACGCCCCAGTAGAACGGATATTTATTGGTGCTTACCAAGATGATCTAAATAATGGGGTCATATCCAAATTTTATAAGGGCATTAGAACAAGAAAATCTCACTTTACAGACGACTGTACAGACTAAAGATGGGAGAAAAATAGGATAACTTCCAAATATAACATGAAGAATAGACTGATGTATGTAAATTTACATGGAAATGCACTCATATATGACGGGAACTCGCGTGGAAGTGCCTTGTTAGATTCTTTATCACACTGAAACAGAAAATACAAAAGGCAGTGGAAAGCATTATTATAACAGTCCTTGCTTTGCACTTTTCTGCACTATATCTAGGGAATGGTGACTTTCAAGAAGACGACCTGATAAATATTTTGTTGGCATTCTGCAGGTAAAAAAGTGCTTATAAGGCACTTACTGCTTACTGAACCCCCAACAATATAAGATTGGATGAATATTGTAAACAACATCTATATAATGGAAAATATTACTTTCCCCTTACATCTTAAGAAAAGTGTTTTTTATTGTATAAAATTCTGGTCTAAGTGGGTTGAATATGCACAATTGTCTTAGACCAGAATTTTATAAAAAAAAACATATTATAT
>MU545793.1:7807052-7822524 GCA_024362625.1 Silurus asotus
TCTCTCTCCTTGGTCTTAGTAACAGAATTGAATCTTTAAGGATGTAAACTCTTCCACGATTTATCTGTCTATATTTACGCTCTCCCTGATGCGATTCATTTAATCTGCAGGCTTTCAGAAACCTGCAATAGGCTTTGGTTGCTGTGATTTTTCAGTCAGAGATCATCACTACCAATTTTGCTCTGTTCAGTTACAGCCCCAGAGAGCTGTGGCAATCCCTAGCAATAGGGCAAAAGTAACTTTACAAATTTTTTTTTTTTTTTTTTCCAAATTTTTTTTTTTTTTTTTTTTTTTTTTACAGTTAATACCATATTGTGCAATTATAAAGTTGGGCAAGAAGGCCTGGCATAAACTCAGCTTTCTATTTCAGCCCAAATGGTGCAATCATCTCCTACTTTATTTAAGAGAAAGGTTTATTAGACATATCTAATCTCTAATATCTAATCTATCTAATCTCAGGGAAAATAGACGACAACCATAACATTATGTTATGTCTATGGAAGTGATTTTTTGTTTTTATTAGAAAATATTTGACTATATGATAGAAGATTAGGTTAGGTAAGGTTAGGTTAGGTTAGGTCAACTTTATTCTCCCCGAGGGGCAATTTGTTTCACAGCCAGCAGAATCCATACAATCCCAAACACACAGCAACAAACAGTACAGAGAGAAAAGGGAAAATAAATAAATAAATTAATTAATTAAAAAAAGAAAAAATAAAGAAAAAAATGTAAGTATTTAAAAACCCAATAGCAACTGGTACAAAATAATTTTTACATCTATTTGTCCTGCATAGCGGTAAAAAATATCTACGTGAAGAAGGTAACAACATAAAAAGATTCTGCAACGGATGGCTGAAATCTCTTAACATTAACTAGGCCTTCCTCAGAGTCCTTGCTTTATACACACTGTTTAATCCATCAGGTTGGTGCCGACAATCTTACCACACACTTTAACAATACCCTGAAGTCTATTTCTATTTTTCAGATTAAGCGATCCATACCAACACACAAATGTAAAAGTAATAACTGACTCATTAAAACAAGAATAAAACATTTTCATAAAAGTGCTATCCATGTTAAAACCACAGAGTTTCCGTAAAAAATACATACGCTGGTGGGCTTTTTTACAAACAGCATCCACATGAGCCCCAAAAGTCAGCTTTTCATCTATTATAGTACCGAGATATTTAAAATGATGTACAATCTCAACAGCATGATCATTAATAACCACAGGAGAGATGGCTGTACGATTCTACCTAAAATCTACAATTATCTCTTTAGTCTTTAATACATTAACGTCCAAAAAGGACGGTTTACACCAATCAGTAAAATCTACCAATACAGAACCGTGAACAGAATCCTCATTATTAAGGAGGGAAACGATCACTGAATCATTAGCAAACTTAATGATATGACATTTAAAAAATAAAACAAAAAATATCTGCAAGTTGTTCCACACAATTTCTAAGAATACGGCCCCCAATACCATCCGGGCCAGGACTTTTCCTCTCTCTTACACCTCGAAAAAGTTTTAAAACCATATCCTTATCAACATTAACCCTATTCTGTTCCGGAGCAACATTAATAAACACTGCTAATTCCTGACTAAAATCATGACTATTAAAAATATTATAAAAAACATTCAGATCATTAGAAAGTAATTGTTATATGTAGTAAAGACTGGAATATTCGCCTTAACCCAAAAGCCGATTTATTAAAAAAAAACAATAACCTCATCAGAACATAGAAAAATTCATGTATTAATGGTGGAATTGGAAATACTAGATCTTTAGAGAGACTTTTATCGATCAGGTCGTGATTACACATTTTGTTCATATTCTCATGATGTATACTCAAAGATAGATTATTTTTTTATTTTAAAGAAAGATGGTCATAGAATACAGAGTTGTGATAATGTATCTATCGACCTGTCTGATCACGCACCTCTCTTGTACCATACATAGTCATAATCTCCCAGGCAGGACACGGTGGAGGCTAAACACAAGTGTATTAAATAACCCACAATTTCCAATCCAGATAAAGGAAAATAAAAAATATTCCTTGAAGAAAATGATAACGGTGTAGGTGTACTAGCATTCCTGAAGATTGTATACCAGCTGTGGAACTGATCAGAGTGATGTATAAAGCTACACTGCAATCTGTTGGAGCAATTGGCCTTTTTTTATATAAAACTCTTGAAAGATTTGTTGTGCATTAAAATGTTATTAGGTGCATTAATGCACTATACAGTAAACCATCTGCCCGAGTAAAAATCAAGACGAGGATCAAGACAGGGTGACAAATTTTACCATTATTCTTTAACAGTTATATAGAGACTCTTGCACAATGGAATAGACAAACAATGGATTAGAAATCATCAAAGGCATTTGCATGAATAGAGAAGAACAAAGAAGCATTATATGATGATATTTTGATTTATTTAAGAGAATAGAATAACTAATTTCCAGATTTAATGAACCTTTTAGAAAATGCTGGTATATATGCAGAATATGAGTTAAATATACAGAAAATACAAATATTAGCTTTTAATTATATACCACTAAAACATATTAGAGAGAAATTATATTCAACTTTGAATCAGTAATCATTAAAATATTTAGGAATATATTTACCGAAAGAAACATTAGTAGGGATAAACTTTGATCCACTCTTGGCAAAAGCTTAAATTTAAAAAAGACCTTGGTCTTAGTCATAGAATTGAATCTTTAAGGATGTAAACTCTTCCACGATATATCTATCCATTTTACGCTCTCCCTGATGATTAATTTAAAACAATGGTCTGAATGAAATAAAATCATTTCCAGATTTCTTTGGCAGGTAATAAAACCCAGGGTCAAAATAAAAGCATTACAGCTTTTATACTTTATGTCATTACCCAATGTTAGGGATTATTTTTATGCCGCTCAGAGTAAACCTCTAATTAACATTTGTAATCCAATATATATTTCCAGGTGGAAAGATATTGAAATATTTCAGTGGTGTGCATACGACCCCAAAAAAAAATAATTCAAATCCTGGGTCTCAAAAGGAAGAACAACATTTTAGTCTATTACAGAAAAGGGAAACCTAAAAGACTTCGAAAGTTTGAAGAAGGATTACTCTCCTGAGAAATCTGACGTTTATTGATACCTTCAAATACGTAATTATTTTGAACAAAACGTTAAGAATAAAACAGATCTTGACGACCCAGTAGAACGGATATTTATTGGTGCTTACCAAGATGATCTAAACAAGGGGGTCATATCCAAATTTTATAAGGGCATTAGAACAAGAAAATCTCACTTTACAGACGACTGTACAGACTAAAGATGGGAGAAAAATAGGATAATTTCCAAATATAACATGAGGAATAGACTGATGTATGTAACTTTACATGGAAATGCACTCATATATGACGGGAATTCACGTGGAAGTGCCTTGTTAGATTCTTTCTCACACTAAACAGAAAACACATATGCTCTGGGAATGCCCAGTGATAAAACTTATTTGGACAGAGATTCAAAAGGCAGTGGAAAGCATTCTTAATACAGTCCTTGCTTTGCACTTTTCTAGGAAATGGTGACTTTCAAGAAGACGACCTGATAAATATTTCTTTGGCATTCTAATATCTGCAGGTAAAAAAGTGCTTATAAGGCACTGGTTGCTTACTGAACCCCCAACAATATAAGATTGGATGAATATTGTAAACAACATCTATATAATGGAAAAAATTACTTTCCCCTTACATCTTAAGAAAAGTGTTTTTATTGTATAAAATTCTGGTCTAAGTGGGTTGAATATGCAAAATTGTCTTAGACCTGAATTTTTTAAAAAACATATTATATATATATATATATATATATTTATAATTGTTAGATCTTTTCATTTGTACTATGTAGACATTCTAGAATTTCTTTATGTTTTTATTACTACACTGCTGTTGCTACATCACAAAATGAAGAATTGAAAAATAGAAAACAACTTCTAAATCTATATTTAAAATAATCTACACATGCTGTTTCTCCATCATTTAACATTTAATGGCTTTGGCATGAAGGAGCAGGTTTTGAATCTACAATGACCAAATTTTGAGATCATCTATAGGTTGTTTAGATCTTTGACATGTCAGGTATGTGCTCTAATGCTGTTTGTGGTTATGCTACAATAAACTCTATTTTGCTTTGACTTATCAATGGTTAATGAAGTCATATTTTTGATAGATTTTGTCAGATTTTGATTTTTAGCACAAGAGGACTACTGTTGTGGCACAGCAGTGTGTGTAAGAACAGTCAGCAGAGCAAATTGTAAACTGTACTATTCGCACAGAGCGAGCTAATTGATTCTAGCACTTATGGCCACACTTCCATTCTCTTGTGCATCTAATTAGATTGCAGATGTAACATTTTGAATTATTAAATAAATTAAATCAGTGAAATAAATTTAAATGATGCTATAGCATACATCCACCCACCATCTTCATTATTAGATGTGGATAAATGTTGAAAAGGTTTTACAAACTTCTTATCTGAGAATTTCACACACAACTGGTTGTAGGTGTACTGGTGTTCCAATTAAATAGACTGGTGGTTGGATATCGACTGAGGAACTGATCACAGTAATGTAGAAAACTACACTGCCATCTGTTGGACTAGTGGAGAAAACACATTATATTGTCTTAAAAGCTTCTCTTTACTCTTCACTATGAAATAACCTAATGAAAAAATAGATACACCTACATACTGAATTGTATACAATGCAGCAAAACTGACTTATTTGAATGACAAAGTATGCACACCGAGCAATTCTAAACAGTATTTAAACAGTATTCCAGGATTAGGTCATGGCACTTACTGGATCAAAGAATTTGGGTTTTGTCTTCACCAATTTTATTCTATTTAATTCCGGCCGCAAAGGGTTGTGGCATCACCATGGTTTCAAACCTAATTTTACACAATTTTTACAATTAATACAATGTTATGCTGTTCAATCAGAGGATTAAAAAAAGTTGGGTTCCCTTTTTGAGTCTGGTTCTTCTCAATGTTTCTTCCTAATACAAACAAAGGGAGTTTTTTTTCTCATCCATTAACCTGTCCATCACCACTGCAAACAAAAAGGGCTCAAAGCTCATCCTTGATGCTACGCATGACACTATTTATTAATTATAATATATCAGAATATAAATGCCAGTTTTGATAGGCTAATTAACTTTTTTTAATAAGGATTCATTTACATTTGCTACATCTTGTTTTAGCTCAGACGCTATTTTAGCTTCATCCATATCCTGTAGTCTCTGCTTCAGATTACAAACAAAAAGGGCTCAAAGCTCATCCTTGATGCTACACATGACACTATTTATTAATTATAATATATCAGAATATAAATGCCAGTTTTGATAGGCTAATTAACTTTTTTTAATAAGGATTCATTTACATTTGCTACATCTTGTTTTAGCTCAGACGCTATTTTAGCTTCATCCATATCCTGTAGTCTCTGCTTCAGATTACTCCTTTACTACTGTTTAGTGTTGGATGGTAACAGACCTTAAGAGGGACATTTGTTAACATGTTTGCATGCAACAGATTCCTTGTGTGGATTTTCCTGGTGTACCCTACTAGTATCTCTCCACTTTCTTTTTGTTTTGTTTTTTACATCTTTTACTGTAGCTGCTATGATGGATATACCTTTTGTACTTCAAATGAGGATAGCTTACTTGGAGAGATGTCAGGCAGAATGCCTTCCAAAAGTATAAATCCCTTCCAGTTCGCATGTTTTTGAGGGGAACACAACCAGTATCAAAACCGTCATCCAGGCTTTAATCCAACATCCTTTCTTTAGGTTTTTTTTCCAAGCTATATTTGTATTGCTTAGTTTCATCACTTCTGCTCCCCTCCAACCTTGGAATCTAACAAGGGGATGCACAGAGCCACAAAAATCCACTAGGTTACCCATTATCCATTTCTAGGCTTGTCCATCCTCATCACTCCCAAAAAAAAATCACATCTTCAACACATCTTTAATTCTGCTTTCTCCAGCCCTGCCGAAACCCGTCGGTACAATGTGGGACTTTCCCTAGCAGGGGCTTTGACTGTGTAAAGCCCTACAAGGCTCTTTTGAAACGAGCCTCAACATCAGGGACGGCTGTTCGTATTCGCTACGGTGGTGTTTTGTTAAAAATAGAGCCTTTTAAGTCATGCTCAGATTGTGCTCCTACAAGAGACACATCTCACCCCAGTGGAACATGAAAAATGTAAGAGGAGAAGATTTTTAAAGATACATTTTTCATCGTACAAGTCTGGACGTAGAAGAGGTGTGGCAATCCCAATTTCATTCGAACAACTTTCAGAGATCTCAGACAACAAAGGAAGAAATGTTATAGTCTCAGGGAAAAAAGATGAAACAACCATAACATGATGTAATGTCTATGTCCCCCCAGGAGTGAATTTTGTTTTTATAAGAATATATTCAACTTAATGATAGAAGATAAAGTAATTGTTATACGTGGTGAAGACTGTAATATTCGCCTTAACCCAAAAGTCAATGAATCAAAAAAACAATAACCACATCAATAAGTGGACAAATTCATGTCTTAATGGTGGAACTAGGCATACCAGATCTTTGGAGGGACTTTTATCGATCAGGTCATAAATACACATTTGATTCATATTCTAATGATGTATACTAAAGGATAGATTATTTTTATATTTGAAAGAGAGAACGTCATAGAATACAGATTTGTGATAATGTATCCATCGACCTGTCTGATCACACACCTTTTACTTGTACCATACATAGTCATAATATACCAGGCAGGACACAGTGGAGGTTAAACACAAGTGTATTAATAACCCACAATTTCGAACCCAGATGAAGGAAGATATAAAAATATACCTTGAAGAAAATGATAACGGGGAAGTCGACTATGCTATAGTATTGGACTCTTTAAAAGCAGTCATTAGGGGGAGAATCTTGTACTTGTGCCCATGAAAAAAAATTTAAACAACTAAAATCAATCAATCTCAGCAATTTACTGAAAGATCTGGAAACATAAAACATAAAAAGGAACAAAAAACTGCAATGCACACCGAGCAATTGGCCTTTTTTATGTAAAACTCTTGAAAGATTTGTTGTGCATAAAAAGTTATTAGGTGCATTAATACACTATACAGTAAACCATCTGCCCGCGTAAAAATTAAATGTTTATCTTTCAGAAACCATAATATTAGAACGAGGATCAAAACAGTGTGCCAACATTTACCATTATTCCTTATATAGAGCCTTTTGCACAATGGATTAGATAAAGATAAAGAAGCATTATATGCTGTTGATATTTTGATTTATTTAAGAGAACCGAATAAGTCATTTCCAGATTTAATAAACCTATTAGAAAAATGTTGGGATATATGCAGGATATAAGTTAAATATACAGAAAATACAAATATTGGCTTTTAATTATATACCACTAAAACATATTAGAGAGAAATTATTGAACACTTTAGGAATATATTTACTAAAAAAAACTTTACCATTAGCAGGGATAAACTTTGAGATAAAAAGATAAACTTTGCACTTGGCAAAAGCTAAAAGTTGGAACTTGATCTCTCTCCTTGGCCTTAGTCACAGAATTGAATCTTTAAGGATGAATATTCCTCCATGATATATTTATCTATTTTACGTTCTCCCTGATGAGATTAATTAATAAAATCCAGGGTCAAAATGCAACCATTACAGCTCCCAAAGAGGAAGGAGGTACTGTATGTCATTACCCAATGTTAGGGATTATTTTTATGCAGCTCAGAGTAAACCTGTAATTAACATATGTAATCCAACATATATTTCCAGGTGATCGATCGTTGATCGATCTATCTATCTATCTATCTATCTATCTATCTATCTATCTATCTATCTATCTATCTATCTATCTATCGTTTTAATGATTTATTACCATTGTTTTTAGTGTCAAACAAATGGAATTGGGATCGAGTAATTCGAAATTATTTCAGACCCCCTGAAATATCCTTCGATCAAGAGCCTTGAGGAATATGTGTTACATGTTCAGCAAACCTAGAACCTAAAAAGAGTACTTATGGCCACACTTCCTTTCTCTTGTGCATCTAATCATAAAAAAAAAATGTAAATAATTGAATTCAACTTAAATGATGCCACAGTATACCTACACCCACCATTTACATTAATACATGATCTCCTGGGAATTTCACAATCAACTGGTTGTAGGTGTACAGTTTTGTTCACTTATCACAACAGAACCCCAAAATCTGACTCCCTGCCAAACAGTTGTGACATTTCAATGGTCTTGTACAGACTAGTCCATGTTTTCCTTCTGCACATTTGTAGCAAATAGGTTTATTTATTTTTTTTCAACTGGCAAAGCCATGGCCAATTTTTTAAAACATCTCCGTGTGTTTGGGATGAAAATGCTGACAGGAAAAGCTTAGGTTTTATAGTCATCACTATTTTAGCTTTATTCATATACTTCAATTTTATACCTATGCTCTGATTCAGATTACTACTTTACTACTGTGTAGTTCTGGATGTTAACAGACTTTAACAGGGATATTTGCTAACATGTTGGCGAACGAGTCGTAAGATCGTAAGACGTGACAATATACTTTTAAAAGCCTTCACTATGAATAAACAATGATAAAATATATATTGCTACATACTGACTTGTATACAAAGCGGCAAAAGTGACTTATTTAAATGAAAACTAACTATGCACACCGAGCAATTCTAAATGATGAGTATGTGAATGAACAGTATTCCAGTATTAGGTAATGGCTCTTACTTGATCAAAGAACAAAAATAACCCCCATTTTCTGCTTAATTTTTTCTTTACCAATTTTAATCTTTTCAATTGCAGCCCCAGGGTTGTGTATCACCGTGGTTATAAACATGCAACCCGTAGCAACAGGGCAAAAGTAATTTTACACAATTTTTATAATGAATACAATGTTCTTCTTTCGGCTGCTCCCATTAGGAGTCGCCACAGCGGATGATCAGTCTCTATACCCCCGTCCTCTACATCTGCTTGGTTTTGATAGTAAAACTGGGCTTACTAGATCTTTGGAGGGACTTTTATTGATCAGGTGGTGATTACACATTTTATTCATATTCTCATGATGTATACTCAAGGATAGATTATTTGTATATTTGAAAGAGAGAACGTCATAGAATACAGAGTTGTGATAATGTATCTATCAAGCTGTCTAATCACACACCTTTCACTTGTACCATACATAGTCATAATATACAAGGCAGAGTTGGAGGTGGAGGCTCAACACAAGTGTATTAAATAACACACAATTTCAAACCCAGATGAAGGAAGATTTAAAAATATTTCTTGAAGAAAATGATAAGGGGGAAGTCGACTATGTTATAGTATGGGACACTTTAAAAGCAGTCATTAGGGGGAGAATCTTGTCCTTCTGTGCCCATGAAAAAAAATTTCAACAACAAAAATAATCAATTTCAGTAATTTTCAGAAAGATCTGGAAACATAAAATATAAAAAGGAACAAAAAACTCTACTGAATGAAATAAAGAAAATTAGAAACAAAATAAATATGTTATACTCACAGGAGACTGAAAGAAAGATGGTTTTCACAAAAAGAAATACTATAAAGCAGGCTCGAAATCAACAAAACTTCTGGCTAAGAGATTACAAAAGCAACAAGCAGATAACAATATATAAAATACAGGATTTCAATTCTAAAATTCTATACTATAAACAATACGAAATACAGACATTTTTTAATAGATATTACAAATGACTGTATACACAACCACGTCTAGAGGACAAGCAACAAGTTATTAAAATCATTCATTCTCTAAACATTATCAGAGGAACAAAATCAAACATTAACAGCTGCAATAACAGAAATAGAGTTAAATATTGTTCACCTTAATTGTTAAATTCTGCAAGGCTGCTTTAAGACAATGTCTGTTGTGAAAAGCGCTATAGAAAATAAATTGACTTGTCTAGCCGATTGGTTGGAATTGGCCTTTTCCAATGCCCATCTATGTGAAGTCTGACACAAAGCACTGTGTTGGATGGGGAGAAGCCGCAGCCAAACACAATAGTAACAGAAACAGTAACGGGTTTCAGCTGGCGGTAGAGGAGTTGCCCCATTTGTCGCCTCTTACGATCAGCAAGGGGGTGCTGGGGACCTATTCTACCCCGGGTCCCCACGGGGGGTGAAGGTGTACTAGCATTTCTGTGGAACTGATCAGAGAGATGTATAAAACTACACATCCATCTGTTGAACTAGTGGAGAAAACACATTATACTGTCTTAAAAGCTTCTCTTCACTCTTCACTATAAAATAAATATACCTACACACTGACTTGTTCACAAAGCAGCAAATCTGACTTATTTGAATGAAAACCAACTATGCACACCGAGAAATTCAAAATGATGAGTATGTGAATGCGACATGAAAGAACAAAAATAATCCCATTTTCTCCTTAATTTTTTCTTCACCAATTTTATTCTCTTTAATTACAGCCACAGGGTTGTGGCATCACCATGGTTTTATACATGTAACCCCTAGCAACAGGGCAAAATAAATTTTACACAATTTTTATAATGAATACAATGTTCTTCTTTCGGCTGCTCACATTAGGAGTCGCCACATTGGATCATTCGTCTCCATACCCCATTGTCCTCTACATCTGCATCTTTCAAACCAACTACCTGCATGTCTTCCCTCACCACATCCATAAACCTCCTTATTGGTCTTCCTCTGTTCCTCCTTCCTGGCGGCTTTATCCTCTGCATTCTCTTACTGATATACCCCATGTCCCTCCTTTGTACATGTCCAAACCATCTCAATTAATTCTTTCTCACCTTTCACCAAAACGTCCTACATGCGCTGTCCCTATAATAAACTTTTTTCTAATCGTCCATCCTCGACAATCTCAACGAAAACCTCAACATCTTCAGCTCTGCTACCTCCAGCTCCACCTCCCATCTTTTACTCAATGCCACTGTCTCTAAACCATACAACATTGCAGGTCTCACCACAGTCCTATAAATTTTCCTTTTCATTCTTGCATATACCGTTTTATTACAAATTACTCCTGCCACTCTTCACCACCCACTTTTCTAACACACTCTCCATTACTTTGCACTGTTGACCCCAGGTACCTTAACTCCTCCACCTTCTCCACCTCTTCTCCCTGCAACCGCACCACTCCTATGCCCTCCCTCTTATTCACATACATGTACTCTGTCTTACTCCTACTGACTTTCATTCCCCTTCTTTTCAGTGTACCTCCACCTCTCCCAGCTCTTCTCAACCTGCTCCCTACTCTCAGCACAAATCACAATAATGAATACAAATGTTATGCTGTTCAATCAGAGCATTAAAAGAAATGTGGTTCTCTTTTTGAGTCTGGTTCTTCTTAAAGTTTCTACTAATACAAACGAAGGGAGTTTGTTCTTGTCCATTAACCTGTTCATCACCACTGCAAATGAAAAGGGCTCAAATCTCATCCTTGATGCTACACACAACATTGATTATTAATTTAGTAAGAAATATATATCCAAATATAAATAGCAGCTTTGACAATTTGATTCACTTTTTTTATCAGGATTCTTTTTACATTTGTTACATTTTAGCTGTTTTAGTTCAGTTGCTATTTAGCTTTATCTATATCCTGGAGATTTTCTCTGGTTCAGATTACTCCTTTACTTCTGTTTAGTGTTGGATAGTAACATACCTTAATAGTTAGAATCAAACAAGGGGATGGACAGAGCCACGAAAATCCTTTACTTATGCACCAAGGATACAGGGATGATATACTCAGGCAAATAGGACTAGAAGATTATATTAGCCAACGGATCCGAAGCTAACACTAACTTGCTAACTAAGCTAACCTGAGTAGCCAAATGGTTGGACCGGGCCCAGTCACAAACTGTTTAATCTCCTTCAATTAAGAAGGAGATACAGGAATATACGCACCAAACCCAGCAGGTTCAGGGACAGCTTTTTTCCATTCACCATCAAACTACAGTTATATATAAGTATATACTATATATATAGTGGGCTTGTTTATTCAGCTTGCACATATTTTAAATGCCATAACCTTATAACCTTGTTTATCTGCACAATTGCTACATTTTGCACTTCTGGTAGATGCCAAACTGAGTCCCTACATTGGGAAGGGGGCTTGTAGATGTACTGTTCTTCCTAATTGATAAATAAAATAAAACCTAGTAATAACACACCCAGGGGAAAGCATTATCTGCAGTCTTCTGCAATAGGCTTTTGTTGCTGGGATTTTTCAGTCAGAGATCATCACTACCAATTTTGCTTTGTTCAGTTACAGCCCCAGACAATTGTGGCAATCCCTAGCAATAGGGCAAAAGTAACTTTACAATTTTTATTCTTTTTTTTTTTTTTTTTACAGTTAATACCATATTGTGCAATTATAAAGTTGGTCAAGAAGGTAGTATAAACTCAGCTTTCTATTTTAGCCCAAATGGTGCAATCCATCTCCTACTTTATTTAAGAGAAAGGTTTATTAGACATATCTAATCTATTTGCATACCTTATTATATTTTCCGTTGGTTCCTATAATTATTAGATGCTTATAATTTACCGTTGTCTGTTATTAAATGTACTACTCTCAACAGCATGATCATTAATAACCACAGGAGAGATGGCTGTACGATTCTTCCTAAAATCTACAATTATCTCTTTAGTTTTGAATACATTAATGTCCAAAAAGGACAGGATCAGTAAAATCTACCAATACAGAACCGTGAACAGAATCCTCATTATTAAGGAGGGAAACGATCACTGAATCATCAGCAAACTTAATGATATGACATTTAAAAAAAAATAATAATAATATCTGCAAGTTGTTCCGCACAATTTCTAAGAATACAGCCCCCAATACCATCCAGGCCAGGACTTTTCATGTCTCTTACACCTCGAAAATTTTTTAAAACCATATCCTTATCAACATTAACCCTATTCTGTTCCGGAGCAACATTATTAAACACTGCTAATTCCTGACTAAAATCATGACTATTAAAACGATTGTAAAAACATTCAGATCATTAAAAAGTAATTATTATACGTCGTGAAGACTGGAATATTCACCTTAACCCAAAAGCCGATTCATAAAAAAAAAAAAAAACAATAACCTCATCAGAACTGTTTTAATGGTGGAATTGGAAATACTAGATCTTTAAAGAGACTTCGATCGATCAGGTCGTGACTACACATTTTATTTATATTCTCATGATGTATACTCAAAGATAGATTATTTTTTATTTTAAAGAAAGATCGTCATAGAATACAGAGTTGTGATAATGTATCTATCGACCTGTCTGATCACACACCTTTCACTTGTACCATACATAGTCATAATCTCCCAGGCAGGACACGGTGGAGGCTAAACACAAGTGTATTAAATAACCCACAATTTTCAATTCAGATAAAGGAAAAAATTAAAATATACAATATTTATATATAAAAATATTCCTTGAAGAAAATGATAACGGTGTAGGTGTACTAGCATTCCTGGTGATTGTATACCAGCTATGGAACTGATCAGAGTGATGTATAAAACTACACTGCAAAATGTTATCAGATGCATTTTCCAATTCAGATAAAGAAAAATATAAAAATATACAATATTTATATATAAAAATATTCCTTGAAGAAAATGATAACGGTGTAGGTGTACTAGCATTCCTGGTGATTGTATACCAGCTATGGAACTGATCAGAGTGATGTATAAAACTACACTGCAAAATGTTATCAGATGCATTAATACACTATACAGTAAACCATCTGCCCGAGTAAAAATCAAGACGAGGATCAAGACAGGGTGACAAATTTTACCATTATTCTTTAACAGTTGCACAATGGATTAGACAAACTGAAAACATAAAAGGCATTCGCATGAATAGAGAAGCACAAAGAAGCATTATATGCTGATATTTTGATTTATTTGTGAGAATCGAATAACTCATTTCCAGATTTAATGAACCTTTTAGAAAATGTTGGTATATATATGCAGAATATGAGATAAATATACAGAAAATACAAATATTGGTTTTTAATTATAAGTTTCTTTCAGCTTCTCCCGTTAGGGGTCGCCACAGCGGATCCTCCGCACGTTTGATTTGGCACATGTTTTACGCTGGATGCCCTTCCTAACGCAACCCTCCCCAATTTATCCGGGCTTGGGACCGGCACTGAGAGTGGCTGGGGATGGTCCCGACCCGGGAATCGAACCCGGGTCGCAACGGCGAGAGCGCTGCGTCTTAACCACTAGACCTATATACCACTAAAACATATGAGAGAAATTATACTCAACTTTGAATCAGAAATCATTAAAAAATTTAGGAATATATTTACCGAAAGAAACATTAGTAGGGATAAACTTTAATCCCCTCTTGGCAAAAGCTAAAATTTGAAAAAGACCTTGGTCTTAGTCATAGAATTGAATCTTTAAGGATGTAAACTCTTCCACGATATATCTATCCATTTTAAGCTCTCCCTGATGATTAATTTAAAACAATGGTCTGAATGAAATAAAATAATTTCCAGATTTCTTTGGCAGGTAATAAAACCCAGGGTCAAAATAAAAGCATTACAGCTTTTATACTGTATGTCATTACCCAATGTTAGGGATTATTTTTATGCCGCTCAGAGTAAACCTCTAATTAGCATATGTAATCCAATATATATTTCCAGGTGAAAAGATATTGAAATATTTCAGTGGTGTGCATACGACCCTGAAAAAAATTCAAATCCTAGGTCTCAAAAGAAAGAACAACATTTTACTTTATTACAGAAAAGGGAAACCTAAAAGACTTTGAAAATTTGAAGAAGGATTACTCTCCTGAGAAAATTGACTTTTACAGATACCTTTAAATACGTAATTATTTTGAACAAAAAATTAAGAATAAAACAGATCTTGATGACCCAGTAGAACGGATATTTATTGGTGCTTACCAAGAGGATCTAAATAAGGGGGTCATATCCAAATTTTATAAGGGCATTAGAACAAGGAAATCTCACTCTACAGAAGACTGTACAGACTAAAGATGGGAGAAAAATAGGATAATTTCCAAAAATAACATGAGGAATAGACTGATGTATGTAATTTTACATGGAAATGCACTCATATATGACGGGAATTCACGTGGAAGTGCCTTGTTAGATTCTTTATCACAATGAAAAAGAAAACACATATGCTCGAGGAATGCCCAATGATAAAACTTATTTGGACAGAGATTCAAAAGGCAGTGGAAAGCATTCTTAATACAGTCCTTGCTTTGCAAATTTTCTCCACTATTTTTAGGGAATGGTGACCTGATATTTCTTTGGCATTCTAATATCTGCAGGTAAAAAAGTGCTTATAAGGCAATGGATGCTTACTGAACCCCCAACAATATAAGATTGGATGAATATTGTAAACAACATCTATATAAT
>MU545793.1:7823091-7873456 GCA_024362625.1 Silurus asotus
TCTATATCTCTATATCTCTATCCATCTATCCAAGATCTATCCATCCATCTATCCAAGATCTATCCATCCATCTATCCAAGATCTATCCATCCATCTATCCAAGATCTATCCATCCATCTATCCAAGATCTATCCATCCATCTATCCAAGATCTATCCATCCATCTATCCAAGATCTATCCATCCATCTATCCAAGATCTATCCATCCATCTATCCAAGATCTATCCATCCATCTATCCAAGATCTATCCATCCATCTATCCAAGATCTATCTATCCATCCATCTATGTATCTATCTATCTATCTATCTATCTATCTATCTATCTATCTATCTATCTATCTATCTATCTATCTATCTATCTATCCATCCATCTATCCAAGATCTATCTATCCATCCATCTATGTATCTATCTATCTATCTATCTATCTATCTATCTATCTATCTATCTATCTATCTATCTATCTATCTATCTATCTATCCATCCATCTATCCAAGATCTATCCATCCATCTATCCAAGATCTATCCATCCATCTATCCAAGATCTATCCATCCATCTATCCATCTATCTATCTATCTATCTATCTATTTATCTATCTATATCTCTATATCTCTATATCTCTATCCATCTATCCAAAATCTATCCATCCATATATCCAAAATCTATCCATCCATCTATCCAAGTTCTATCTATCCAAGTTCTATCTATCCATCTATCTATCTATCTATCTATCTATCTATCTATCTATACATCTATACATCTATGTCTAATCCATCCATCTACTACCTATCTATCTATCTATCTATCTATCTATCTATCTATCTATCTATCTATCTATCTATCTATCTATCTGTCCGTCTGTCCGTCTAATGTTGAAAATATGCAGTTTTATAAAATAAAATAAAATAAAAAAATGTAATGTATCCGTTTCATTAACCGCAAGCATTAGTTAAATGAGAAGCTTTTCACTTCATAGACAGTTGGCTTCCTATTCTTCACGTCCACAAATACATACAGTTTTTTTTTTACTTATCACAACACAATCTGTCTCCAACTAGCATGCTTTTAAAAAAAGATGATGGGATAAGACACTTCTATCCTCCTTCAGGCCGTAATCTTTGTACAGCAGTGTGTGTGAGAACAGTCAGCAGAGCAAATTGTAAACTGATTAATTGATTCTAGCACTTATGGCCACACTTCCATTCTCTTGTGCATCTAATCAGATTGCTGATGTAACATTTTCAATTATTAAATAAATTAAATCAGTAAAATAAATTTAAATGATGCTATAGTATACATCCACCCACCATCTTCATTATTAGATGTAGATAAATGTTGAAAAGGTTTTACAAACTTCTTATCTGAGAATTTCACACACAACTGGTTGTAGGTGTACTGGTGTTCCAATTAAATAGTCTGGTGGTTGGATATAAACTGTGGAACTGATCACAGTAATGTATAAAACTACTCTGCCATCTGTTGGACTAGTGGAGAAAACACATTATTTTGTCTTAAAAGCTACTCCTTACTCTTCACTATGAAATAACGTAATGAAAAAATAGATACACCTACATACTGACTTGTTCACAAAGCAGCAAAACGGACTTATTTGAATGAAAAAATTGCACACCGAGCAATTGGCCTTTTTTATATAAAACTCTTGAAACATTTGTTGTGCATAAAAATGTTATTAGGTGCATTAATACACTATACAGTAAACCATCTGCCCAGGTAAATATCAAGATGGGAATCAAGACAGGGTGAGACAAGACACCATTATTCTTTGAGATTTATATAGAGACTCTTGCACAATGGATTAGACAAATTGAAAACATCAAAGGCATTCGCATGAATGGAGAAGAGCACAAAGAAACATTATATGCTAATGATATTTTGATTTATTTAAGAGAACCGAATAACTCATTTCCAGATTTAATAAACCTTTTAGAAAAATGTTGGGATGTATGCAGAATATAAGTTAAATATACAGAAAATACAAATATTGGCTTTTAATTATATACCACTAAAACATTTCGGAGAGAAAAATGATCAGAAATCATTGACAAATGTAGGAATATACTGTATTTACTAAAAGAAACTTCAACATTAGCAGAGATAAACTTTGAGCCACTCTTGGCAAAAGCTAAAAGTTGGAACTTGATCCTTCTCCTTGGTCTTAGTCACAGAATTGAACCTTTAAGGATGAATATACTTGATATATTTGTCTATTTTACGCTCTTCCAGAGAAAATTAATTTAAAACAATGGTCTGAATGAAATAAAATAATTTCCAGATTTCTTTGGCAGGTAATAAAACCCAGGGTCAAAATAAAAGCATTACAGCGCCCAAAGGAGGAAGGAGGTACTGTATGTCATTACCCAATGTTAGGGATTATTTTTATGCCGCTCAGAGTAAACCTGTAATTAACATATATAATCCAACATATAATTCCAGGTGGAAAGATATTGAAATATTCCAGTGGTGTGCATACGACCCTGAATTCAAGCTTAACAAAATAGACTACAGATTTAAATCCTGGGTCTCAAAAGAAAGAACAACTTTTTACTCTATTACAGAAAAGGTAAACCTAAAAGACTTTGAAAGTTTGAAGAATTACTTTCTTGAGAAATCTGACTTTTACAGATACCTTCAAATACGTAATTATTGTGAACAAAACATTAAGAATAAAACAGATCTTGATGACCCAGTAGAACGGATATTTATTGGTGCTTACCAAGATGATCTAAATATGGGGGTCATATCCAAATTTTATAAGGGCATTAGAACAAGGAAATTTCACTGTACAGACGACTGTACAGACTAAAGATGGGGGGGAAAATAGGATAATTTGCAAAAATAACATGAGGAATAGACTGATGTATGTAAATTTACATGGAAATGCACTCATATATGACGTGAATTCACGTGGAAATGCCTTGTTAGATTCTTTATCACACTGAAACAGAAAGTGCATATCTTTGGGGGCGACACCAAATGTTGGAGAAACTGCAGGTTTCAGGACACTGATCATTGGCATATGCTCTGGGAATGCCCAGTGATAAAACTTATTTGGACAGATATTTAAAAGCCAGTGGAAAGCATTCTTAATACAGTCCGTGCTTCGCACTTTTCTGCACTATTTCTAGGGAAAGTTGACTTTCAAGAAGACGACCTGATAAATATTTATTTGGCATTCTAATATCTGCATTCTAATATCCGCTTATAAGGCGCTGGTTGCGTACTGAACCCCCAACAATATAAGATTGGATGAATATTGTAAACAACATCTATATAATGGAAATGATTACTTTTTCCTTACGTCTTAAGAAAAGTGTTTTTATTGTATAAAATTCTGGTGGGTTGAACATGCAAAATTGCCTTGCAGAATTAACCCACTTACACCAGATTTTTATAAAAAACATTCACACACACACACACACACACACACACACACACACACACACACACACACACACACACACACACACAAATGTTGAGATCATCTATAGGTTGTTTAGATCTTTGACATGTCAGGTATGTGCTCTAATGCTGTTTGTGGTTATGCTACAATAAACTCTATTTTGCTTTTACTCATCAATGGTTAATGAAGTCATATTTTTGAGAAAGTTGTTTCCAGATATTACAGGGCAGAATTTAGCACAAGAGGACCAGGCTACTGTTGTGGCTCCAACTCAAACTGACTGTAGAAGACTGTAGAGAAGAAACTACTTATCACGCACTCCAGTGCTCATATTTTTCCAACACGAGTTGGGAAAACACAATGTCTTAAATGCTTTCACTATTAACACAGTGACAAAAAATATATATACTGTACTAACATACTAACTTGTATATAAACCATAAAAACTGTGGTATTTAAATGAAACCATGTCATTATTAGATTAAGAGCAGTGTAACTAGTGCTATTCTGACCAATGCATTCCCACGTCTGTGATTTTATAATAGACAGCAAGTTAGAACAAAGAGCAAATGTGAAATCCTGGGATGAAACTGGGTAAATCTGCCTGAGACGTTTGACATGGTTCTACAAATTTACAGCAATAAGAGCGGAGGAACATCACTGGAAGATGACGAGAAACCATGAAGACCTTCAACGAGCTTAACTCTTGAAAACTGTTGAAACCATAGAGAAAAATGTGCATGATAATCATCAGAGAAAAATCCACAACATTGCTGCCATTGTGGGTGTGTCATACAGAACAGTCCCGGCAATCATCAGGTGTGATTTGAACACACCTGATGTTTACCTTGTAGCTGACATGTTTTTCCCCAGGCTGCTGACCCAGAAGCAGAAGAAACACAGCGTCAAATTCTGCAAAGACCTCCGTCAGTGTGCCGTGGACAGCATCATTTCGGTGACAAAACATGTATGTTTATGACCTTGAGACAAAGCAACAGTCTTCACAGTGATAAAGCCGATCATCCCCAATAACGAAAAAAGCGAGGCTGGTCTGCAGCTTGACCAAGTGCATGCTCATCGTCCTTTTTGGCTTTCGTGGCATTGTGCATCGAGAATTCGGATCCGTGGTGCACTAACCTCAAATGATTTTTTGTAGTGTTTCTCACTTTCTAGTGTTTATAATCTATCCATCCAGATATAATAGATAAATTTGTTTGTTCGTTCGTTCGATCTGTCTGTCTGTCTATCCATCTGTCTGTCTGTCTATCCATCCATCCATCTATCCGTCCATCCATCCATCTATCTATCTATCTATCTATCTATCTATCTATCTATCTATCTATCTATCTATCTATCTATCAATCTATCTATCTATCTATCAACCAAATACACCCATCCATCCATCCATCTGCCTAATACATCCATCTATCTATCCACCCATCCATATATCTGACTAATCCATCCATCTATCTATCTATCTATCTATCTATCTATCTATCTATCTATCTATCTATCTATCTATCTATCTATCTGTCTATCCGTCTGTCCGTCTGTCTAATGTTATAATGATTTAATACCACATTTTTACTGTCAACCAAATGGGAATGGGGGAATCGGGGATAAACAAACATACATTTAAATGTAATTTTGTTCTATAATTTTATCATGATGTCAATTAGTGGAAAGTATCTGTACTCTGAAGCAGATGGAAAATATGTAGTTTTATAAAAATACATAAATAAAAAAAAAACATTAAATAAATCTGTTTCATTAACCGCAAGCATTAGTTAAATGAGAAGCTTCTCACTTCATAGACAGTTGGCTTCCTATTCTCCACTATCGTTTTAATTATTTATTACTATTATTTTTTTGTGTCAAACGAATGGAATTGGGATTGAGTAATTAGAAATTATTTCAGAGCCCCTGAAATATCCTTCGATCAAGAGCCTTTAGGAATTTGTGTTACAGGTTCAGCAAACCTAGAACTTAAAAAGAGTACTTATGGCCACACTTCCTTTCTCTTGTGCATCTAATCATAAAAAAAAGTGTAATCATTGAATTCAATTTAAATGATGCTACAGTATACCTACACACAACATCTACATTAATAGATGATCTCCTGGGAATTTCACAGTCAACTGGTTGTAGGTGTACTGGTGTTCCAATTAAAAAAAAATAGTGGTTGGATATCCACTGTGGAACTGATCAGAGTAATGTATAAAACTACTCTGCCATCTGTTGGACGAGTTGGGAAAACACAATGTCTTAAATGCTTTCACTATGAACACAGTGACAAAAAATATATATACTGTACTAACATACTAACTTGTATATAAACCATAAAAACTGTGGTATTTAAATAAAACCATGTCATTATTAGACAGGTATTTATGTGTCTGTAGTAATGACAGATCTGTGTGATGCATGACGACTGTGACACAGATCAGCCACAAGCAAAAGAAACTAACACATACACACAGTTTTGTTTACTTATCACAACAGAACCTCAAAATCTGACTCCCTGCCAAAGAGTTGTGACATTTCAATGGTCTTGTACAGACTAGTCCATGTTTTCCTTCTGCACATTTGTAGCAAATAGGTTCATTTTTTTCCCAACTGGCAAAGCCATGGGCAAATTTTTAAAAAATCTCCGTGCATTTGGGATAAAAATGCTAACAGGAAAAGCTTAGGTTTTATAGTCATTACTATTTTAGCTTTATTCATATACTTTAATTTTATACTTATGCTCTGATTCAGATTACTACTTTACTACTGTGTAGTTCTGGATGTTAACAGACTTTAACAGGGATATTTGCTAACATGTTGGCGAACGAGTCGTAAGATCGTAAGACGTGACAATATACTTTTAAAAGCCTTCACTATGAATAAACAATGATAAAATATATATTGCTACATACTGACTTGTATACAAAGCAGCAAAAGTGACTTATTTAAATGAAAACTAACTATGCACACCGAGCAATTCTAAATGATGAGTATGTGAATGAACAGTATTCCAGTATTAGGTAATGGCTCTTACTTGATCAAAGAACAAAAATAACCCCCATTTTATCCTTAATTTTTTCTTCACCAATTTTAATCTTTTCAATTCCAGCCCCAGGGTTGTGATATCACCGTGGTTATAAACATGCAACCCGTAGCAACAGGGCAAAAGTAATTTTACACAATTTTTATAATGAATACAATGTTCTTCTTTCGGCTGCTCCCATTAGGAGTCGCCACAGCGGATGATCAGTCTCTATACCCCCGTCCTCTACATCTGCTTGGTTTTAATAGTGGAACTGGGCTTACTGGATCTTTGGAGGGACTTTTATCGATCAGGTCGTGATTACACATTTTATTTATATTCTCATGATGTATACTAAAGGATAGATTATTTTTATATTTTAAAGAGAGAACATCATAAAATACAGAGTTGTGATAATGTATCTATTGAGCTGTCTGATCACACACCTTTCACTTGTACGATACATACAAACCGACAATTTCAAACCCAGATGAAGGAAGATATAAAAATACACCTTGAAGAAAATGATAACAGGGAAGTCGACTATGCTAAAGTATGGGACACATTAAAAGCAGTCATTAGGGGGAGAATCTTGTCCTTCTGTGCCCATGAAAAAAAATGTAAACAACTAAAATTAATCAATCAGCAATTTACTGAAAGATCTGGAAACATAAAACATAAAAAGGAACAAAAAACTCTACTAAATGAAATTAAGAAAAATAGAAACGAAATAAATATATGTTATACCCACAGGAGACTGAAAGAAAGATGGTTTTCACAAAACAGAATTACTATAAAGCAGGCTCTAAATCAACAAAACTTCTGGCTAAGAGATTACAAAAGCAACAAGCAGATAACACAATATATAAAATACAGGATTTCAATTCTAAAATTCTATACTATAAACAATACAAAGTACAGAACATTTTTAATAGATATTACAAATTACTGTATACACAACCACGTCTAGAGGACAAGCAACAAGTTAGTAAACTCATTCATTCTCTAAACATTATCAGAGGAACAAAATCAAACATTAACAGCTGCAATAACAGAAATAAATGTAAACATTATTCACCTTAATTGTCTGTTTTGAAAAGCGCTATAGAAAATAAATTGACTTGTCTAGCCGATTGTTTGGAATTGGCCTTTTCCAATGCCCATCTATGTGAAGTCTGACACAAAGCACTGTATTGGATCTGGAGAAGACGCAGCCAAACACATTAGTAACAGAAACAGTAACGGGTTGCAGATGGCGGTAAAAGAGTTGCCCCATTTGTCGCCTCTTACGATCAGCAAGGGGGTGCTGGGGACCTATTCTACCCCGGGTCCCCACGGGGGAGGTAAAGGTATACTAGCATTCCTGGTGATTGTCTACCTGCTGTGGAACTGATCAGAGTGATGTATAAAACTACACTGCCATCTGTTGAACTAGTGGAGAAAACACATTATACTGTCTTAAAAGCTTCTCTTCACTCTTCACTATGAAAGAATGTAATGATAAAATAGATATACCTACATACTGACTTTTTCACAAAGCAGCAAAACTGACTTATTTGAATGAAAACCAACTATGCACACAGAGAAATAAAAAAGGATGAGTATGTGAATGCGACATGAAAGAACAAAAATAATCCCATTTTTTCCTTAATTTTTTCTTCACCAATTTTATTCTCTTTAATTACAGCCACAGGGTTGTGGCATCACCATGGTTTTATACATGCAACCCCTAGCAACAGGGCAAAATACATTTTACACAATTTTTATAATGAATACAATGTTCTTCTTTTGGCTGCTCCCATTAGGAGTCGCCACATTGAATCATTAGTCTCCATACCCCTACATCTGCCTCTTTCAAACCAACTACCTGCATGTCTTCCCTCACCACATCCATAAACCTCCTCATTGGTCTTACTCTTTTCCTCCTTCTTGGCGGCTTTATCCTCTGCATTCTCTTACAGATATACCCCATGTCCCTCCTCTGCACATGTCCAAACCATCTCAATCAATTCTTTCTCACCTTGTCACCAAAACGTCCTACATGCGCTGTCCCTATAATAAACTTTTTTCTAATCCTGTCCATCCGCATCACTCCCAACGAAAACCTCAACATCTTCAGCTCTGCTACCTCCAGCTCCACCTCCTGTCTTTTACTCAATGTTACTGTCTCTAAACCATACAACATTGCAGGTCTCACCACAGTCCTATAAATTTTCCCTTTCATTCTTGCAGATACTCTTTTATCCCAATCCTGCCACTCTTCTCCACTCGCCTGCAATCTTTTCTTCATTTCTCAAACACTTCTCTAATACTCCAAACACCTCATGAAGAATTTGGACATTGTGGGATTTTCCCTAACAGGGGCTTTGACTGTATGAAGCCCTACCAGGATTTTTTTAAACGAGCCTCAACAGCTTTACATTACGGTGATGTTTTTTAAAAAATAGTTACTTTTAAATGTAGGTATCTATGGAAGATTATGAATAGACACATGCTTAAACATATTACTTTTAATATGAATAAGATTTTAAACCCGGCTAATAGAAGTCAAATATTGTCAAAAATAAAAAAGGAAATAATTTGAAAACCCAATAGCAACTGGTACAAAAAAGTTTTTACATCTATTTGTCCTGCAAAGCGGTAAAAAATATCTACGTGAAGAAGGTAACAACATAAAAAGATTCTGCAACAGATGGCTGGAATCTCTTAACATTAACTCGGCCTTCCTCAGAGTCCTTGCTTTATACACACTGTTTAATCCATCAGGTTGGTGCCGACAATCTTACCACACACTTTAACAATACCCTGAAGTCTATTTCTATTTTTCAGATTAAGCGATCCATACCAACAAACAAATGTAAAAGTAATAACTGACTCATTAAAACAAGAATAAAACATTTTCATAAAAGTGCATTCCACGTTAAAACCACAGAGTTTCCGTAAAAAATACATACGCTGGTGGGCGTTTTTACAAACAGCATCCACATGAGCCCCAAAAGTCAGCTTTTCATCTATTATAGTACCAAGATATTTATAATGATGTACAATCTCAACAGCATGATCATTAATAACCACAGGAGAGATGGCTGTACGATTCTACCTAAAATCTACAATTATCTCTTTAGTTTTTAATACATTAATGTCCAAAAAGGACAGTTTACACAAATCAGTAAAATCTACCAATACAGAACCGTGAACAGAATTCTCATTATTAAGGAGGGAAACGATCACTGAATCATCAGCAAACTTAATGATATGACATTTTAAAAATAAAACAAAAAATATCTGCAAGTTTTTTCACACAATTTCTAAGAATACGGCCCCCAATACCATCCAGGCCAGGACTTTTCATGTCTCTTACACCTCGAAAATTTTTTAAAACCATATCCTTATCAACATTAACCCTATTCTGTTCCGGAGCAACATTATTAAACACTGCTAATTCCTGACTAAAATCATGACTATTAAAACGATTATAAAAAACATTCAGATCATTAGAAAGTACTTGTTATACGTAGTGAAGACTGGAATATTCGTCTTAACCCAAAAGATGATTCATTAAAAAAAACAATAACCTCATCAGAACTTAGAAAAATTCATGTTTTAATGGTGAAATTGGAAATACTAGATCTTTGGAGAGACTTTTATCGATCAGATCGTGATTACACATTTAATTAATATTCTCATGAAGTATACTCAAAGATTTTTTTATTTTAAAGAAAGATGTTTATAGAATACAGAGTTGTGATAATGTATCTATCGATCTGTCTGATCACACACCTCTCTTGTACCATACATAGTCATAATCTCCCAGGCAGGACACGGTGGAGGCTAAACACAAGTGTATTAAATAACCCACAATTTCCAATCCAGATAAAGGAAAATAAAAAATATTCCTTGAAGAAAATGATAACGGTGTAGGTATACTAGCATTCCTGAAGATTGTATACCAGCTGTGGAACTGATCAGAGTGATGTATAAAGCTACACTGCAATCTGTTGGACTAGTGGAGAAAACACATTATACTGTCTTAAGAACTTCTCTTGACTCTTCACTATAAAAGAACATAATGATAAAATAGATATTTATACACACTGATTTGTTGACAAAGCAATAAAACTGACTTATTTAAATGAAAAACTATGCACACCGAGCAATTGGCCTTTTTTATGTAAAACTCTTGAAAGATTTGTTCTGCATAAAAAGTTATTAGGTGCATTAATACACTATACAGTAAACTATCTGCCCGGGTAAAAATTAAATGTTTATCTTTTAGAAACCATAATATTAGAACGAGGATCAAAACAGTGTGCCAATTTTTTCCATTATTCCTTAAGAGTTATATAGAGCCTTTTGCACAATGTATTAGACAAACTGAAAACATCAATGACCTAGAGACAAAGCAACAGTCTTTACAGTGAAAGCGCTGATCATCCCCAATAACGAAAAAAGTGAGGCTGGTCTGCAGCTTGACCAAGTGCATGCTCATCGTCCTTTTTGGCTTTCGCGGCACTGTGCATCGAGAATTTCGGATGCGTGGTGCACTAACCTCAAATGATTTTTTGTAGTGTTTCTCACTTTCTAGTCTTTATAATCTATCCATCCAGATATATTAGATAAGTTCATTCGTTCGATCTGTCTGTCTATTCATTTGTGTTTGTCTGTCTATCTATCTGCCTAATCCATCCATCCATCTGCCTAATCCATCTATCCATCTATCTATCTATCCATCTCTGTCTAATCCATCCATCTACTACCTATCTAATCCGTCTATCCATCCATCCATCTATCTATCCATCTATCCATCTATCTATCTATCTATCCATCCATCCATCCATCCATCCAAATTCTTTCTATCCATCTATCCAAGATCTATCCATCCATCTATCCAAGATCTATCCATCCATCTATCCAAGTTCTATCTACTATCCAAGTTCTATCTACTATCAACTTGGATAGTTCTATCATCTATCCAAGTTCTATCCAAGTTCTAAAACTCTTCACTATGAAATAACGTAATGAAAACATAGATACACCTACATACTGACTTGTATACAATGCAGCAAAACTGACTTATTTGAATGACAAACTATGCACACTGACCGATTCTAGACAGAATTCAAACAGTATTTAAACAGTATTCCAGGATTAGGTCATGGCACTTACTGGATCAAAGAATTTGTGTTTTGTCTTCACCAATTTTATTCTTTTTAATTCCGGCCGCAAAGGGTTGTGGCATCACCATGGTTTCAAACATGCAACCCCTACCAACAAGGCAAAAGTAATTTTACACGATTTTTACAATTAATACAATGTTATGCTGTTCAATCAGAGCATTAAAAGAAGTTGGGTTTCCTTTTTGAGTCTGGTTCTTCTCAAAGTTTCTTCCTAATACAAACAAAGGAGTTTTTTCTCATCCATTAACCTGTCCATCACCACTGGAAACAAAAAGGGCTCAAAGCTCATCCTTGATGCTACACATGACACTAATTATTAAGTAAGGGATATATATCAGAATATAAATGCCAGTTTTGATGGTCAGATTACCTTTTTTAATAAGGATTCATTTACATTTGTTACATCTTGTTTTAGTTCAGATGATATTTTAGCTTCATCTTCCTTTTTCACTCTTGCAGATACTCTTCTATCCCAGATCAGTCCTGCCACTCTTCTCCACCCAGTCCATCCTACCTGCACTCTTCTCTTTCTCTAATACTCCTAACACCAATTGAAAATTTCAGACTTTGAGGATAAACAACCTCTAAATCCGGTTACGCCACCAAGAGTATGACAGTTTTGTAAACACTAGTAATAGTACTAATATGCATAATAATTAAGAAAGGGGTCACTACTAGAAGTAGAACAACCATGAACATGACAGAAAATGACTCTGAAAGAAGGCAAAGAAGCAGAAGGAGCTGGTCAAGCTCATCTCCACCTGAGGAAGATGGCTCTGAAGTTAGGCTGAGATGTATTCTTAACAAACTCAATGAGTTCAGAAAGCACAATAAGTTACAGCTCTCTGATATTAAGCAAGAATTGAAGAGAACTAATGACAGATTGGAGGAGGCAGAGACAAGGACTGATGAAACAGAACATGTCAAGCAACATTATTGCTAATCAGGTGCCTAATACAACGCCAGACTGATCTAGAAGCTAAGCTATTTGATCAATTTAAGGATTTATGGAATACCCGAAGATAAGGAAGGTACGGATATGATTGGCTTTCTGGAGAAACTGTTAAAAAGCACATTGGACTTGCCCAGTGATAAAGAACTTGGGGTTGAGTGAGCACACTGTGCATTAGAACCAAAGCCCAATGATTCGCTAACAACGCCTTGATCCATAATATTTAATTTCGGGAGTTTTTGGATAAAATAGGAGGTGCTTCGCAAAGCCTGCAAAAAAAAAAAATTAGTTCTACTAAGATAGTTCTACTACCTTAATTAGTTGAAGGAGTCTGGACTTGTTGTTTGGAAAGTTGTCCACGATATGTTTAACTTTCATTTCGTTATTGTTTTATTATTATCATAATTTGAAACTTCAACTAGTATGCGACTACACAGGACCCCATGTTTGGTACAATGTGGGACTTTCTCTAGCAGGGGCTTTGATTGTGTGAAGCCCTACAAGACTCTTTTGAAAAAGCATCAACACCAGAAACGGCTGTTCCTATTCGCTACGGTGGTGTTTTGTTAAAAATAGAGCCTTTTAAGTTTATGTCAATATGGAAAATTATGAATAGACACATGCTTGAACATATTACTTTCAATGTGAATAAAATTTTAAACCCGGCTAAGAAAAGTCAAATATTGTCAAAAAATAAAAAGGGAAAATGCTCAGATTGTGCTCCTACAAGAGACACATCTAACCCCAGTGGAACATGAAAAATGTAAGAGGAGGAGATTTTTAAAGATAAATTTTTCATCGTACAAGTCTGGACGTAGAAGAGGTGTGGCAATCCTAATATCATTCGAACAACTTTCAGAGATCTCGGACAACGAAGGAAGAAATGTAATAGTCTCAGGGAAAATAGATGACACAACCATAACATAATGTAATGTCTATGCCCCCTGGGAGCGAATTTTGTTTTTATAGAAATATATTCAACTTGATGATAAAAGATAAAGTAATTATACGTGGTGAAGACTGTAATATTCGCCTTAACCCAAAAGTCAATGCATCAAAAAAACAATAACCATATCATTACACAGACAAATTCAAGTTTTAATTGTGGAACGGCATAATAGATCTTTGGAGGGACTTTTATCAATCAGGTCACGATTACACATTTTATTCATTTTATTCTTTAATTATGCATTTTAGCTGATTGTTAGGAATTTGCCTTTTCCAATGCCCATCTATGTGAAGTCTGGGACAAAGCACTGTGTTGGATCTGGAGAAGCCGCAGCCAAACACATTAACAGAAACAGTAACGGGTTGCAGCTAGCGGTAAAAGAGTTGCCCCATTTGTCGCCTCTTACGATCAGCAAGGGGGTGCTGGGGACCTATTCTACCCCGGGTCCCCACGGGGGGGGTAAAGGTATACTAGCCTTCCTGGTGATTGTCTACCTGCTGTGGAACTGATCAGAGTGATGTATAAAACCACACTGCATATTTGCCATTGGTTCCTATAATTATTAGATGCTTATAATTTATCAGTTGTCTGTTATTAAATTTACTACGACATTTTTATTACTAAAAAAAAATTTAATAATAATTATATAATAAAGTTGATAATTATATATATGAAATATTCTAAATATATAAGAAAAAACAACACAGTGGCACATTTACTGACACAGTTTAGGAAACGAAATGGAACAATGTGTTTATATCAGGTTTCAAGCACCACAATTCAAAACATACAATTTATCCACACATGCACACTTATAATGTAATTTAAATTGCAATGTATCTAAACTCAGTTTAATATGCTAAAGCAATTATAATAATAATAATTATTATTATTAATATTATTATTATTATACACCTGTGTCTTTAATTTCACTTTAATGCATCACATAAACTATACTTTTGTACATCTCTTCTGTAAAGGAAGATTGCGGCTCCATCCTTTTTCTACTGATATACCCCATGTCCCTTCTCTGCACATGACTAAACCATCTCAATCGCCCTGCTCTTACTTTCTCTCCAAAAAATCCTACTTGCGCTGTACCTCTCATCAACTCATGTATAGGCCTGTCCATCCTCATTACTCCCAAAAAAAAAAAAAGTCACATCTTCAGCTCTGCTACCTCCAGCTCTGCCTCCTGTCTTTAGTCAATGCTATTGTCTCTAAACTATACAACATCGCAGGTCTCACCACTTTTCTTTTCACTCTTGCAGGATACTCTTCTATCCCAATCCTGCCACTCTTCTTCACCCACTCCACTCTGCCTGCTCGCTTTTCTTCATTTCTAAAACACTTCTCTAATACTTCAAACACCTCATGAAGATTTTGGACATTGTGGGACTTTTCCTAACAGGGGCTTTGACCGTGTGAAACCCTTCCAGGATTTTTTTTAAACGGGCCTTAACACCTATACATTATGGTGGTGTTTTGTTAAAAATAGTTTATTTTAAATTTAGGTAAGTATGGAAGATTATAAATAGACACGTTTAAATCTATTACTTTTAATATGAATAAGATTTTAAACCCGGCTAATAGAAGCCAAATATTGTCAAAAATAAAAAGGGAAAAATATTAGATTGTGCTCCTACAAGAGACACATCTCACCCCAGTGGAACATGAAAAATTAATGGATGTTCGAGAGATATATTTTTCATTGTATACGTCTGGACGTAGAAGACGTGTAGCAACCTTAATATCACAAAAATAATCATTTGAGCAACTTTTAGAGATTTTGGACAAACAAGGAAGATATATAATAATCTCAGGAAAAATATACCAACCATTACAATATGTAATGGCTATGGCCCCCTGGGATCGATTTTTTGTTTTTATAGGAAAATATTTGACTTTATGATAGAAGCTAAAGAAATTGTTATACATCGTGAAGACTGGAATCTTCATTAACCCAAATGCCAATTCATCAAAAAAAAAACAATAACCTCAAAACACCATGTTTTAATGGTGGAATTAGGCATACTAGATCTTTGGAGGGACTTTTATCGATCAGGTCATGATTACACATTTTATTCATATTCTCATGATGTATACTCAAAGATAGATTATTTTTATATTTTAAAGAAAGATGGTAATAGAATACAGAGTTGTGATAATGTATCTATCGACCTGTCTGATCACGCACTTCTCTTGTACCATACATAGTCATAATTTCCCAGGCAGGACACAGTGGAAGCTAAACACAAGTGTATTAAATAACCCACAATTTTAGAACCAGATGAAGGAAGATATAAAAATATTTCTTGAAGAAAATGATAACGGTGAAGGTATACTAGCATTCCTGAAGATTGTATACCAGCTGTGGAACTGATCAGAGTGATGTATAAAACTACACTGCCATCTGTTGAACTAGTGGAGAAAACACATTATACTGTCTTGAAAGCTTCTCTTCACTCTTCACTATGAAAGAATGTAATGATAAAATAGATATACCTACATTCTGACTTGTTCACAAAGCAGTAAAACTGACTTATTTAAATGAAAAACTATGCACACCGAGCAATTGGCCTTTTTTTTTATATAAAACTCTTGAAACATTTATTGTGCATAAAAATGTTATTAGGTGCATTAATACACTATACAGTAAACCATCTGCCCGGGTAAAAATTGTATGTTTATCTTTCATAAACCATAGTATTAAAATAAGGATCAAGACAGGGTGACTAATTTTACCATTATTCTTTGAGTTATATAGAGCTTTTTGCTTTATGGATTAGACAAACTGAAATCATCAAAGGCATTTACATGAATGGAGAAGACCACAAAGAGCATTATATGCTGATGATATTTTAATATTTTAAATGATGATATTTAATGAACCTATTAGAAAATGTTGGGATATATGCAGGATATAAGTTAAATATACAGAAAATACAAATATTGGCTTTTAATTATATACCGCTAAAACATATTAAAGAGAAATTATACCCAACTTTGGATCAGAAATCATTTAAAGATTTAGGAATATATTTACCGAAAGAAACTTTACCATTAGCAGAGATAAACTTTGGTCCACTCTTGAGGAAAAAAAACTAAATTTGGAACTCGATCTCTCTTCTTGGTCTTAGTCTTTGATTGTAGATTTACTTGGAAATGCACTCATATATGACAGGAATTCATGTGGAAGTGCCTTGTTAGATTTTATAAACATATATATATATATTTTTTTTTTTATATATAAAACCAATTGAGTAATTAGAAATTAATTCAGACCCCCTTAAATATCCTTCAAATAAGAGCCTTGAGCAATTTGTTGTGAAGTCCATTTGTGGAAAGTATTTGAAGATGAAAAATATACAGTTTAATTTGAAAGAAAAAAAAATTAAAGAAATAAATCCATTTAATTAAGCAAGCAACTGAAGTTAAGTGAAAATTCTCTATGAAGTGAAAATCTAACTTCTTGTTCTCCACATCCCTGTAAACAAACACATACATACAAACAGTGTTTATGTATTACAATAGAATCTCCAAATCTGACTCTCTGCCAAACAGTTGTGACATTTCAATGGTCTTGTACAGACTAGTCCATGTTTTCCTTCTTCACATTTGTAGCAGATGGGTTGATAATTTTTTCCAACTGGCAAAGCCATGGCCAAATTTTTTAAACATCTTAGTGGGTTGGGATGAAAATGCTGACAGGGAAAGCTTAGATATCATAGTTGAATTCTTTCCGGTAGTTTAGGTTTATTGAATGTGAGGATATAAATGCCTGTTTTGATATTCTGATTGTCATTTTTGATAAGGATTTATTACATCTTGTTGTTTTAGTTCAGACTTTACTTCAGCTTTATTTATATCCTGGAGTTGTTCTCTGGTTCAGAATACTCCTTTACTACTGTGTAGTTTTGCATGTTAACAGACTGAAATAGCAACATTTGCTAACATGTTGGCAAACGAGTCGCCCCATTTGACGCATCTTACAATCAGCAAGTGGGTGCTGAGGACCTATTCTTCCCAGGGTCCCCACAGGTGGTTGTATACCCACTGTGGAACAAATCAAAGGGATGTATAATTCTATACTGCCATCTAGTGGAGAAAACACAATGCAATTGTGAATTTTGCTCTATAATTCTTACATTTTGTAAAACTGCTCTGAGACAATGTCAATTGGGAAAAGCAACAAAAATAAAGCTGAATTAAAAAAATGATTTACCACACACACCATGTACTGTACTGTCTTGCTCCTACTGACTTTTCTTCCCTTCTCACCAGCATGTTCCACCTGTCCAGTTCCTTCACAACCTGCTCCCTTCTCTCATCAGAACATTACAATATCATTTGTAAACATCAGCCTTTTTACATATTTTACTGTACCTGCTATGCTGATATACCTTATGGTACTACAAATGAGGATAGCTTACTGAGAGGAATGTCAGGCTGGAGGGATTTCTAAAGTAAAAATCCCTGTGAGTTCTCGTGTTTTTGAGGAGGCACACAACCAGCATCAATGTAGTCATCCAGGTTTTGATCCAAAATCCTTCAATAAGGTTTTTTTTAAGCCATATTTATATTGCTTCGTTTCATCACTCCTGCTCCTTTACCACCTCGAAGTCCAACAAGGGAACGCACATAGCCATGGAAATCCACTGCCTATGTACAAAGGATACAGGGGTGATGTACTTAAGCTAACAGGACTAAAAGTTCATATTTTTTGATTGACACAAAACCAACACCCAACAGTGAAAGATTTGTCTAGCCGATTGGTTGGACTGGGTCTTTCCCGCTGCCCGTCTAATTGAGGTCTGCCACAGCCACAGCCAAACATTTCCTCTGGTACCAGGACAGGTTCTGACCACAGTACCGGGTTGCAGCTCACGGTAAACAAATCGCCCAATTTGTCGCCTCTCACGCTCAGCAATTGGGTGCTGGGGACCTATTCTTCCCCGGTCCCCACGGGGGGTTGAAGGTGTACTGGTGTTCCTAGTCAAGTGACTGGTGATTGTATACCCACTATGAAACAGATCAATGCGATGTATAAAGCTATACTGCCATCTAGTGGAGAAAACACAATGCACTTGTGTTTATTGCCTTCACACTATCTTCACTATGACTGATTGAGATTGGCTTTTCTCACTGTGATTACGGGCAAAAGACGGAAACACCATCCCATTCAGTCAGAGAGCATCTTTACCAATTTTGCACTTTTTAGTTCCAGTCCCAGAGCCTTGGTTTCATGCATGCAATTCCTAGAAACAGGGCAAAAGTTATATCACACATTTTTTAAAATAAATACAATGTTGTTCTGTTCAGTTTTTTTTTTTTAAGTCTGGCTCGTCCAAAGGTTTCCTCCTCATACCACCTAAGGAAGGATTTCCTTGCCACAGTCACCCCAGACTTGCTCATTAGGGATTATTACACAAATTTAAATATGTGAATTTTGTTCTATAATTCTTACATTCTGTAAAGCTGCTCTGAGACAATGTTGATTGGGAAAAGCACTCCATGCACTGTACTCTGTCTTGCTCCTACTGACTTTCCTTCCTTTCTCACCAGCACGTACTTCCACCTCTCCAGTTCTATCACAACCTGCTCCCTGGGGTGATGTACTCGAGCTAATAGGACTATAAGCTCATATTACCTGAATGTCCTGAAATCAACACCCAACAGGGAAAGATTTGACTAGCTGATTGATTGGACTTTCCCAAAGTGAAGTCTGAGAAAAAAAACTGTGTTGGACCCGAAGAAGCTGCAGCTAAACACATTCCTTAGGTAACAGGACATCTTCCACCACAGAAAAGGGTTGCAGCTCACGATAAAAAAAATCACTCCATTTGTAGCTTTTTACGATCAGCTAGGGGGTGGTAGTGCTTTTAAAGGTGTACTGTATTCCGGTTGTTGTATACCCACTGTGGAACTGATCAGAGTGATGTATAAAGCTACGCTGCCATCTGTTGGACATGTGGGGAAAACACAATATACTTTTAAAAGCCTTCACTATGAATAAACATAATGATAAAAAATATATACCTACATAATGACTTGTATACACAGCATCAAAACTGACTAATTTGAATGAAAAACTATGCAATAAAGGTTAAAAAAAAGAGTAAAAGCGTTGCCCCATTTGTCGCCTCTTACGATCAGCAAGGGGGTGCTGGGGACCTATTCTACCCCGGGTCCCCACGAAGGGGGGGGGGAGGGGGTGCTGGGGACCTATTCTACCCCGGGTCCCCACGGGGGGGTGGGGGGTGAAAGTGTTGTACTGTTGTTCCTATTATAGTAACTGCAGATTTTATACCCACTATGGCACTGTTTAGAGTGATGCATAAAACTACACTGCCATCTGTTGGACTATTGGGGTAAACACAATGTCTCGAATGCCTTCACTATGAATGTGCACAATGATAAAATAGATATATGTACATTCTAACTTGTATTCAAAGCAGCAAAACCGACTTATTTGAATAATAAATAACTATACAGACTGAGCATGATGAGTCAATTCAAACAGTATTCTAGTATTAGGTCATGGAACTGGATCAAAGAAATAACCTCCATTTTTTCCCTAATTTTTTCTTCACCAGCAAACTCTTTCACAGTCACACAAGAGGGGGGTAAAAGCTACTAGTAACAACACACTCAGATCAAAGCATAATCTGCCCTAAAATTTACTCTCTTGTTACAGCCCCAGAGGGTTGTGGCATTACCATGATTTTAAAACATGGAATCCCTTAGCAATAGGGCAACACATTTTTACAGTTAATACAAAATGATGCTGTTAAATCAGAGCATTAAAAGAAGGCCTGGCATAAACTCAGTTCATCCCAAATGTGATTAGTACCAGTATAAGCATGTGAATACGCGTTTAAAATTGCCCAATATTCAGTATCTGCTCTTCTGTAAAACAAAAATATGCTTTTTAAACCCAATAGAAATTAATAAAAAGAAACACTTACCCCAGTGTCTTCATGAAGAGATCGAAGTTTGCAGCTTGATGCAAGGATTCGTACTTACATTCAGTAGCTCATCACATGTCCAGTGAGTCTGACAGAGTTGTCTTTCAGCTCCTTCACTGGTGTTTGCAGTGTGTTTCTTGGTGCATCAGGTCGGGGTTCTCATGCTCACGAGCATGTTCACGTTCCAAACATTCTTACCGATGGTATAAGTACAGAGGCACTGTGATCTTTCTCCTGCTCCTAAAGGACATTCATGAAGTAGAAGAGGTTCAAAATTAATGAGTATTTAATATTTACATTTACAGTCATTTCAATAATATAAAACATTTAATTTGCGCATTGTCATGAAATTTGATCTGGTGTGATAAAATCTCTTTGTATGCACGTCTAAATTGTTATTAAGGCCTTTTTTAGACACAAATTATTACAATAATACACCAACATACTTTGTCTCAAAGGTGTTTTATAGCTTTTAGATATATAAAGTAAGTTCTAACAAGCTTTCTGAAAGATCATGGTTTAGTTTTGTCTCAGTAAATCATCCTCAATCAGACAGACTTGTCATTTTAACATCAATCACATGGCCAATAACATTAATTCTTCTCTTTTTACAGCGCTCAATACATATTTACATTAGAGATGAAATGCTAGATTTAATTGGCACTTGCCCCAGCATCATCTTTACTTGAAAAATAAATGTAAATAATAAGCTTGATTATTACCATTACAATCATTAGTATATATTAAAAAAAAATACTGTATTATCACTGACATGTAAATACACTGGTCCACCGGAACTCACGGGGGTTACGTTCTAAGACCCACCGCGAGTTCCGATAATCCGCTTATTTTGGACGAACCCCCGCAGCCCCCATGGTGCCTTAGTGAATTCATCTAGACGCTTCATTAAAACGAGACTTTTGATCTTCACGCTCCTGAAAGACAGCACTGGTCAAACAATGTCTGTTAGTCTTGTGATGTTAGTTTTAGGAAACTGAATGGGATTTTGAGAAGAACCTTGGTGGTGATCGAAGGTTTGACGATCATTGTACCTCCTGCAACTTCACAACCGGTCACGACGATGATTAACATGCAACTGAACATCTGACTCTGTTCGCAGCTTTAAATAACAGATGCGGGTTCTGTTTACTGTGACGTCACCTGAGCATCACGTGGCAACCGGCAACTGTTTTTTTGCAGACGATTAACTGAAATGTACGCCGTCGTACGGTGTATCAGGGCCACTATAGGATTCAAATTTAAAAAAGGAGGGGCAGGGAATTTTCGAAAAAAAAAAAAAAAAAAAAGTTAAAAACACGAAATCCCCAAAAAAAAAAAATAAAAAAAAAATTAGTAAAGAGGGGGGGGGGGGGGGGGGGGGGGGAATCCGCATATAGGAAGGAAAAAATCAAGGAAGGAATCCCGATATAATTTTAAACGCACCCCCGCAGCCCCTATAGTACCTTAGTGAATTCATCTAGACATTATATCACTTTATAAAACGTAATAGTGTACAATGTTTGACTAAATTTACACAAAAATAATAATAAAATAATGAACAGTATTCTGCACTGTAATTAATTAATGAGAACCCGCGACTTTTCCGAGCCGCGAATCATCGGGGGTTGACTGTATAATGGCACTGGTCAAATAATGTCTGATAGTGTTGTGATGTTAGTTTTAGTAAACTGAATAGGGTTTTGAGAAGAACCTTGGATCGAAGATCGAAGAAGATTCTGTCCTGCGCCTCTCATGAAGTTAATAAAGACCAGCATCTCGGACTATTTAAAGGGCAGATGCAACGCTCTTGAAGATCATTGAACCTCCTGCAACTTCACAACTGGTCACGACGAAGATTAACACGCAAATGAGCCTCTGACTCTGTTCGCAGCTTTAAATAACAGATGCGCGTTTTGTTTACTGTGACGTCCCAGGAGCGTCACGTGACAACCGGCAAACCTTTTTTTTATTTATTTTTTTTTTTATGCAGACGATCAGTTAGGGATAAAAACTGGAAGGGGAGGGGCAGGGAATTTACGAGTTTAAAAACTCGAAATAAAAAAAAAAAAACTCAGAACATTACAAGAAAAAAAAACATTTACAAGAAATAAACTTTAAGTATTATAAAAGTTTTGTGTGTAAAACTCAAACTTTATGGGGGTCGGGGTTCTATCAAGGAAGAAACCCGCATATAATACGACTGTGTATTACGGCCAACATCGGATTTTAATAAAGAACTGGAAGGGAAAGGGGCAGGGAATTTCCGAGTTTAAAACTTAGACTTTTCAAGTTGAAGGTCGAAATTGTCAAGTTGAAAACTCAAAATATTACAACTATATAATAAAACTGATATTCTGAGGAAATAAAATGTCAAAGTTTGTATTTAAAACTCAAATATCTGTGTTTTTTTTTTATATCTATTAAGGAATAAAACTGCATATACACTTTGCAAGGTTGGGCAGATGTCACTTGTTTTGCATTACACCTTGAATTTACCCTTGGATTTAGCAACAAGGAAATACTTGTTATTTTATCCCAAAAACACCAGATCATCATACTGAACATTTCTGAATTAAAAACTTAAGAATTTTTTTTTTCATGTAAATTTTAGTTGTTTTCTTATTCTGAGTTTTAAACTATTAAATTTCGACTTACAACTTGTAAACTCTCGGAAATCCCCTCCCTCCCCTTCCAGTCCTTTTAAAAAATCCGATATATATCCGATACCGTAATACACCGTCGTATTATGTGCGGTTTTCTTCCTTAATAGGTATCATAATTATCTTATTAGATATTTTAAGGAATATTTATGTGTTAGATAACCGTCTATCTAACAAGTTAGAGTTTCAGAGTGTGAATGAATAACCTTCTCATTCAGTGTGACTGCAGACAGAAACATACACACTTCTTTTGCTACACTACTAGTACACCAAGTGATGTGAAAAATTTAAAAAATATGGATTGAGTGATGTGTAGTACGCAGAAAAGCATCTCCGCATGACCTCAAGATTCAGGTTTATTAGGACACAGACTTAAAATACCATCAGCCTAGGTTAATTTAACCCTAATGCTCTATTTGGGGTAAAAAAAAACAACAACAACAACAACAAATTCCCTCATTAAAAACCCTCTAAAAGAGGGAAGCCTTTTGAGATTGTATAAAGACTGCTGGTGACTTAGCCATTCAGACATCAAGTGGAAGTTTGTTCCACCACTACTGTCTCTGAGCAAAGTAGAGTCTGGAGCATGTCTTCCTTGTATTCTGAAAGAGATGGTGGGACCAGTTGAGCACTGTTTGAGGTTTAGAGAGAGTGTGGTGCAGTGTTGGTGTGTGTTTGGCTTTGTAGACAAGCATCAGAGTGTACATCTATGAGAAACCTACAAATACATGAAGTGCATGAGCGATGCAAATATCCTCCAGAAATGTTTCAAGACACAAAAAGAGAGACCTCTTTTGATACCTTTCCCACGACATTAATCCAAACAGATAGAAAATTGCTTACCAGGAAACATCAATATAAATAAGGACAAAGTTGACAAGATGTAAAAAGTTGACAGTATATTTTTTGTCACTAATGCACGTATGTGTTCCTTTCCTGTGAACAATAATTTTCAAAAAGGAAGATTTGTTGTAAAAACAAATTCTTCATTCATAATCATTTATGCCCTACTTTTGTCTTTGACCAAAAGTGGCACAATTCAGCTCTATTCAACAGTGTGATGCAGAATAAAAACTGAGAGCAACTGGCCTAAATAATAGTGCAGCATTACAAGTGGAAAAATGGAGAACAGCATACAAAAAAAGGAAAGAGAGGAGGCAAACACTAAGAAACATTTCATCACAAAGTCTTGAACGCATCCCTGAGCTGGCAAGACTAAAAGCAATCAAGTCGGGTAGTCGTTTCTCGTTTTCGACAACGCCTTTTGAGACTTTTTTGGTGCTTATCGTTTCCCGTACATTTGCGTCACTATTGAGGACGCGGGATATTTAATAACAAATCATGGAACTCAAAGCTTCTGCTTTGCACAGTTAATGTGATTTATAATAATCTAGCTTGTTGCTTGGTATAAATAAATGATTAATTAAATACGTTATTTCTCCGTTAACAATGATACTCTATAACGCTAATCCTAATACTAGGATTCAGCATTAGGAATTAGCTTGCTAACCGTGTCTACTATAGTAACTGGATGAGGTTGAGCTCGCTGTCAGAATGGTAAGTATATAAATATACTAAATATATAAATAATAAGCTAGGCATAAATGTGCAAAAAAATCATAAATCTGTATTGTAGAGAAGAAGCTTTGCGCCCAGTCAACTCGCCAAGAGAAAGCACAGACTCGATTCCTCCGATGATGATGATGATGAAGATGAAGACTGGGATTCTGGAATTGTAAGTAGCTAATACGTCAAAATATATTTCTCTATATATAAATCAAGTATATAAAGAAACTACTACCCAATATAAAGTCAGTAACCGACATTTCCGATATGCAACTGTTAGGATTTTAACTGAAACTTCATTTTTGTTTGTCAACAAGAGGGGAATATTTTGCTGTCAGTAAATATGACCTGATGCTTCATTTCACTGAATCTCTAACCACAATCTATCCGAGTCTGAATCCACAATTGTTTGTATATCCTAAATTTTGTTGTGTGGCAAACTGTTTAAAATAGATTCAACACAGAGTATATGGTATGTTTTAATTCTTTTTTTTAAATTATTATATTACATTATTCCCAATAGTCTATTCTCTTCATTTCATAGCTTTTCTCACAGTTGCACTGCTTACTGTAGTGTTTATAGGTTAGAGGTCCATCAAATCAAATTTCACCAATCCCATGTTCCAAGGAACAAAATGTATGGAGAAGCAACAACATTTATTTTAACATTTATTTTAGTCTTTTTTAAAAAATGTTGCTTTAATTAATCAGATTTTGACTTGGGTACACCGGTGTCATCTAGCAAGCGTACAATAATGTCTCCATTTTCACCTCTTTTTTGGATGGTCAGAGTGTGCACTAGTCAAAGCACAATTCACCTTAATTACAAATCCCCACAGTTTCTCTTATTCCTGTTTTGTAGGCTGCTATTAGCTTCCTGTAAAACTGGAACTGATCAGATAAACGTTAGCATAATAAGCAGCAAAGCTAAAAAGAGATTTAAACCCACAACCTCCTGTGTGTGATTTTTGGGCTGTGAGAGATCGAGGTTGGTGCTGTTGTTCCCTCGCTGCCAGTCCATGCTGTGTTCGTGTCAGACTTCAGCAGTTTACACACATTATCACAGAAAATAATGCACAAAAAACCCAAGGTCATATTGATTGAGGTCAGTATAGGTGCTTTTGCTAGAGTTTGTATATGTGGGCAGTGCAGCTGTGGCTGCAGTGAAAGGAGACTTGTTGAAGTGTGTTAATTGGGTTTCTTGCTTAGTAATGGCATTTATTCTAGCTGCATGAGAAACCTGCCTGTGATGCAGTGCTCTGTTATACTGCGTTTCTGTACACTATTGATGGTATCAAATAACTGTGGTCATAAAAGTGGCATTAAGAGGTGGATTGATTTAAGTAACACACCACTGAAGTTCAAGGTGTGAAATGAACTACCCCTTACTGGTATTTACATATGAACATTTCTATGTTTCAAATTTTTGCTTGAGTTGTTGCAGATATTATCATTTTGTATTGAAAAAATGTGTTGATTTTCACAAGTGATTATATATAATTATAAAAATATATATTAATGCATATATAATCAAATGTACTCTTACAGACAGGCAAAAGAAAGAAAGACTGCAGAGAAAGTTACGTGTCTCCATATAGGAAACCTCTGACCCAGCTCATAAACCGCCCTCTGTGTGTGGACAGCAACGAGCATGTAAGGCACTACAAAACGTTTTGTCAATCTTGTGTGTATGTCAATATTTAGTTCAAGGTTTGTCTTAAGTATAAATGTGAAATTTACTGTAGCAGGGACAGAAACAATAAATACAAGATTGTATATCATATCTACCCCGATGAACTTAACTTTAAAGAGCAATAGCTAGAGGTCGATCGATGTAGGTTTTTCTGTCGCCGATGCTGATATTTCGAAATCAGGGTGGCTGATGGCTGATCTAATAGTCAATGAATAAGACATGATACAGGGAATTGCTTAGATTAAGTATTTATTGAACAACACAAGACTCTCCCATCAGTGCACTTTTTACTAGGTTTTGGTCCCCGAGACCACATGTAGCCTAAACTACAGCTGGTTGTAGGATCTCTAACAAAACAAATCCAAAACCTTACTCTTCTTCTCTCTCTCCTAAAATGTTATTCTAATTCCTCTCTGTAAAGGTTATTCTCATGTTCTTCCCAAATGCAACATCATATTTAACCAATGAAATATATAAGGATAGATAGAAAACAAATAATAAGAACTTAAAAGTCTGGAAACACCAAGCTGGCTCTCTGCCGTCGGGGAACGTCAGTGGTGTTTTGATAGTCGTTTGGCTTTATTATTTTTTTTCCACATTGTTGTCTATTTTCAGACACTGTCAGCTGTTTTCTGCGTTTCTGCATGTGAAATCAGCAGCGTAGCTCGAGAACTCTGATTGGCTGATTAGCTTAGCGAATGAGCACACGAGAAAAAAACGGAACACGCAAGCTGTCTTTTGTTCTTTTCTTTGCAATTTAGCAGACATGATTGAAAAAAGTTATAAGAATCTGTTAGTAATGATCACGGCAGGTGTAAACGCTCCATGCTTTATATATTTACAGTTGTAGTGCTTCCGGTTTCCCTGTTTGGATACCCAATACACACTATTGCCGCCTGTTGGTACGATAGAGTTCTGCCTCTCACACAAGCGCAGAACGTACACGCACAGTTTGGTCTGTCGGATGCGCCTGCCTTACAGTCGGCCTAATTAGCAGCACAATCAGCCGGCCGATTAATTTAAAAATGGCAACAAAAAAACGGCCCGATTAATCAGCTGGTAAATCAACCGGCCGACCTCTAGCAATAGCTATGTCTTCAACCACTCATTTAAACTTGTGTTTGTTTTTCTTATGACTTATTAAGTACAAAATTGTGAGAACGTTTTTTTCTGTCTTTTTTTCAATAGGAGGCTTTTATTAGAAGTATCCTTTCAAGACCATTCAAGGTTCCCATCCCTAATTACACAGGTAGCTTTGAACAGTGTTTGCATTTATATATTTATGGCTACGTGGACTCCTGATGATCATGCTGATGTCTTTTTCCCAAAACTATTGCCACAAAACAAATTATTGAAAAGGTTTTCTTTGTATCTGGAGCATTACAGTTCCCCTTTACTGGAAGGATGAGGTCCAAAAATGTTTCAGCTCAGTGTCAGTGTGCACAAACAGAACTCCATTAAGACATGGTTTGACCACATTGCAATAGAAGAACTATTGCACAGGCCTGATCTCAACCCCACTGCACACTTTTGAGATGAATTGGAATGTAGACTGCACCCCCAGACCATCTCACACAGACTCAGTGCCTGAACTCTTTAGTGCTTTGATGCTCAGGTGTCCACATACTTTACGTTTAGACATACAGGGAGTGCAGAATTATTAGGCAAATGAGTATTTTGACCACATCATCCTCGTTATGCATGTTGTCTTACTCCAAGCTGTATAGGCTGGAAAGCCTACTACCAATTAATCATATTAGGTGATGTGCATCTCTGTAATGAGAAGGGGTGTGGTCTAATGACATCAACACCCTATATCAGGTGTGCATAATTATTAGGCAACTTCCTTTCCTTTGGCAAAATGGGTCAAAAGAAGAACTTGACAGGCTCAGAAAAGTCAAAAATAGTGAGATATATTGCAGAGGGATGCAGCAGTCTTAAAATAGCCAAGCTTCTGAAGCGTGATCATCAAACAATCAAGCGTTTCATTCAAAATACTCAACAGGGTCGCAAGAAGCGTGTGGAAAAACCAAGGCGCAAAATAACTGCCCGTGAACTCAAATTAAATCCTCAAATAAAATTAATCCTCAAAAATACAACTTGCCTAATAATTCTGCACTCCCTGTATAGTGCCTGTCAGACTAATATAATAGCATTTTTAATACAGTTATATTATAATTGCATTTAAAATACAGTTCTCTGTCTCTATCTCATTTCAGATGAAGATATAATGGTTAATTTAAAAAAGTTTGTAAAACTGGAGTTTGAATTACTTCACATTTATTGACACTATAATTATTTCTATGCTCTCCCACTTCAGGTCCACTGGGTGTGCGCTCTTTGGGCTTAAAGAGGTCAGGTGTTAGAAAGGCTCTCCATGACCCTTTTGAAGATGGAGCTCTGGTTCTTTATGAGCCACCAGCTTTAGGGGCTCATGACCTCATCAAAACAGACAAGTCAGTCCCCACTCATTTAGCATTTCTGTCTTGATAAAGCCCTCATCTGTTTGTTTCAATATATCTTTTAACTTTTTTTATTTCTGTGTTTACTGAACACTTATCATTCTGCAGGGACAAGCTGCCTGTGCACGTTGTTGTGGATCCAGTTCTTTGTAAAGTTCTTCGACCCCATCAAAGAGAGGTGAGTTATCACTAGTGCTTCAAAATGCCATCCCCCTTACTGAGGTCTGCATTTACTAATATCTTTATAATAGCTAGCAGTTTAGTTTTGTTTTAAATGTAACCTGTTGTATTACTTTATTTACTTTATTACCATGCCGTTTTGTTACAAAGCAGATCTTAAGTGTATCTGACACAAAAGATGATAGCCAATGTGTGTGTGTGTGTGTGTGTGTGTGTGTGTGTGTGTGTGTCCCCATTTAATTTGTCACCTGTTTGTCATGTTTTAAAGTTGCAAGCACACCAACACTTCTTAAAAAAGTGTGCTATGGACTTGTGCAAATGTGATATTAGTTTATTCCAGACATCAATGTGTTGTGTTGTTTTTAGGGTGTGAAGTTTCTTTGGGAGTGTGTCACCGGGCGGCGCATCCCTGAATCCTACGGCTGCATCATGGCTGATGAAATGGGACTGGGGAAAACACTGCAGTGCATTACACTTATGTGGACTCTTCTCAAGCAGAGTCCTGATCTCAGGCCTGAAATTGATAAAGCCATTGTGGTTTCCCCATCAAGCCTTGTCAGAAACTGGTACAATGAAGTGGCTAAGTGGCTCGGAGGACGTGTGCAACCTGTGGCTATCGATGGGGGCTCCAAGGAAGAGATAGACCGGAAACTTGGTATTTAAAAAAAATTATATCTCCAATTTAAGCTTTTTGTTTATTCGATTGCCATTTATTTATTTAATAGTTGAGAGTTCCATTGCAGCTGCAATGTCCACATTTAATCAGAGACTGACTACTTTTAAAGAATTGCATATCCATAGTCTTAAATGTAGGGTCTTTTAAGTCTTGCAGTTGTTTATGCATAGTATTATTTACACATATTGGTAAAAATATTCATATTTACAAAATATTTAAAATTAAATCACACTCTTTTAATTAACTTTTTTGTATTTTAGTGAACTTCATTTCCCAGCAAGGTCTGAGAGTTCCCACTCCCATTCTGATTATTTCCTATGAAACGTTCCGTCTCCACGCTGAAGTGCTGCACAAAGGCAAAGTTGGATTGGTAATTTGTGATGAGGTATGGCTGAATAAGTCATATGTTAAAGGTTATTCAACAGCTACAATATAACATCATCATGGCATTTTGGTGAACCTCAGGGATTCAGGTGTTATTCATGTCTGCTCAGGGTCACAGGCTGAAAAACTCTGATAATCAGACCTACCAAGCTTTGAATGTGATGAACGCCCGCCGCAGAGTCTTGATATCGGGTACTCCAATTCAGAACGATCTGCTCGAGTACTTCAGTCTGGTTCACTTTGTCAACGCTGGCATTCTCGGTATGTATCTCTTAAACATACACTGTGCAAGTTTGGATTAGGTAAATACAGTAAATCTGCAGTGTCATTAAATCTGAATCACCACCGTTTACTCACCTTAGGTTGTCCAGTGTGAACAATTGAGGAGGATATCAGTAAAAAAAAAAAAAAAAAACACCTGCCTTCTTTCCTAACACCTCAGTCTGTAGAGACCTTGCCTTGTGGTCTGAGGCTTTGTCATGGTGAAACTCACTTTTGAGCAAAAGTACACTGTGAAATTGTAATATCTAAGTCTTTATTATCCAGCAAAAGTATCTCTTGGGTGTTAAATTACAGTGACCGACCTTACAGGCTATAAACTTTTCTGCTAGTCGTTTTCTTTTCTAAATTTTCAGCCATCTTTTAATTTCTATTACTTGTTTTGTAGGCACAGCTCAGGAATTTAAAAAGCGCTTTGAGCTTCCCATCCTGAAGGGCCGTGATGCAGATGCTAGCGATAAAGAGCGAGCTGTCGGGGAGGAAAAGCTAAAAGAGTTAATCAGCATTGTTAACAGGTAAGCTACAGGTTAAAGATTATTTAAAACGGTCTTTAAAACCTCAGCAAATAAATACACTGTCCATATAACACTCAGAGGGAAAGTGCAGTGACGCTTCTTACAAGTGAACTGAACAGATTTGGCTTTTTCCAGCATTACACATTTATTAAGTTGTTTATTAATCTTTGTCTCTGCAGATGTCTAATCAGGAGGACCTCTGATATTCTGTCTAAATATCTCCCAGTGAAGGTTGAACAAGTCGTTTGCTGCAGGTAATGCAATTGTCTGAATACGTGTCAGAAATAGAAGACAATAAGTTGATTCCCTTTATGTGTGTTTGTGGCAGATTGCTGAGTTTATATTTTGTGTGTATGTAGAGGAATGGTGGGGAAAGCAGCCAAAAATATAAATATGATGTAAAAATATATTTCCATTTTAATTGTGACACTTACTGTATGTTATATACAGTATATATAAATGTTGCAGATTGATTTGAAGATTATGTCCTGTCTGTTGGTCCTTCATTAGAACAGTAGGGAAGTGACTGTGGAACCACCGTAATATTTTGTGTTAAACATTAATATTTGTATAAAATTATTAGACAAAATGTTTTATTTTTTTATTTCACAAGTCTTTTAAACTTCTTAACATTATTACTGGTATTATTATTTATTGTTATTAGTAGTAGTAGTTTTGATGTGGGTGTGTCAATCTTCTGTGCAGGTTGACTCCTCTGCAGAAGGAACTTTATAAGCTCTTCCTGAAGCAGGCAAAGCCAGTAGAGACACTGCAGCAGGGCAAGATCAGCGTGTCTTCACTGTCCTCAATCACTTCACTCAAAAAGCTCTGCAACCGTAAGTACGCTCTCTCTCTCTATCTCAATGTTTTTGCTTCACATCGTAGATCTTTACCAGAGACCAAGAAAGACTTACAGGAACATCAAATTTCTTCACTTTACATCACCTAAACCATTTTTCCTTGTTTCATTTACTGAAATAAATTAACATATTGAAATTAAATGAGAAAGCATAACATGTGCAATAAATAATCTTTAAGTACATAACTAATTTGTCTGAACTGGTTGAACTGTTGTTAAACGTTGAAGATCGTTTGTTCTCTTTCATCATCTTGTGTTCGAGATCCACCTATGGAAAGGGCATCCGTACCTGACCTCTGCAGAAGCTTCCATTCACACTAAGTCTGGTTTGACAGACAGGAAAGCCTACATTGACATTACAGCTACAGTTGACATTTGCTTCTCACAACCTCTGTATACTCACCCCACAGCTTGTTGGCTATTTTACTTTAATTTGTCTTCAGTAGGACACATCTTTGGATCATGCTCGTCTTTTAGCCAGGTTATCTTTTTGCAAGCTACCCACGCTTGCACCCATTAATAGGCTTGCTGCCTGTTTATAAAATGTTCTCATGCCACATTCTAATTCGGCACCGGCTACATGGGTGGACAACCAGTCGTGAGTCTCTCATCACCATTTTTAAGAAGCGATAGACTAACCTGAGAATTGTAGCTAATTGTTGCATTGTTCCGAACAAGCTCCTGCGTCACAAGTTTAAAGTGGCCAATCTGGAAATGCCCGACTCGGAGGGGACGAAAGGCAACGCTGTGGCATCCGTGAACTGGGGAGACCAATATCCCTCTCCGTTTGAGGATTTATTAGCAGTCAAACCCCATTTTATCGACAGAGTATGAGTACGATGCAGGCCTTCTCGATGGTTTGGATGACGAGGAAGCCATCCTATCATTGGTAGACCCTCAGGCTAATGCGCCGACTGCCTTGCCGCAATGGGTACTCTAAGAGTTCTGTGTATGAGCTGCCACTTGGCTCAATATCTTTCTTGAATTCTCAGAATCAAAAGAAGACGTTTACGATAGAAAACTTCTGGGTCCCCCTCCCGGTCTCAGTTTCTGCCTGTTCTCACTGCATATGCAAAAAACATGAAGCATTATTGTGGAGATACACTTGAAAATAAAAAAGACAGTCCTGCCGGTTTTGAGGATATGGCAGTGAGAGCAGGAGGAAGCTGCATTGGTGACACCCCCCCCCTGCCATCGAGCCCTCTATCGCCAGACATCTTAATCCCTCTTAGGGCAGGCTGCTCGCCCCTCCCAAGCCTGTAATACTAGGTAACTAGTTGCATTCTCTGTTTATTCCTCATGCACCAAATTCTTTCTCAGTTGAGAAGTTGTTTTTCAGTCCTAACCTGGCCTTGATGCCTGAATGTCTCCCAGCGTTCACTGGCAGTGTGATAGAGCTCTCTGCATTCCCATTTCTAAGCAAAGCCTCTCTCATTAGCTTCTGGACGCTATCTCTTTAGCATATGAATCTAAAGGAAGTGCAGCCTCCAGGGGGCCTCAGCATACTCCACTAGAGGCATAGCTGCTTCTGGGGTCTGTATAGAGGTGTTTCCTTGCAGAACATTTGTGCCACTGCAAGCTGGGCCTGTCCACATCCATTTGTCAAATACTATTGGCTTGATGTTACCCAGACCCCGGTCGCTCTTTCTGTCTTAGGGGTGGGCTCTTTTAGCCTTGTGCTATTAGGCCCTGGACTCCTTATAGTCCTGATTATCCAGCCCGTTTATTCATGCTATTAAGCATGTTAGTTTGTATGGCTGAGTTTTTCACCCTCACTTGGTGTGTGGTTTGCTACTGTGTGAAGCACCGCCTTTTTGGTTGGCCATCCTCTGTCTTACAGGGCCCTGCTGTAAGTGTATTTGGCAAACGGGGAGCTGTCCACATTTCTTATGGGTGGATTTCAAACACGAGATGATGAAAGAGAACAATAGGTTACCGTGCTTAACCCCGGTTTTCTGGAGAGATCCACCGAGTTTGCCCTGCTTGCCGCATGAGAAGCTCACTGTTAAAAGATAGCTTGTGCAGGTGCTTTACACACTCGTGTAAGGGACGGTCCCTTATCTGCCACTGGGCATGCGATTCCTGTCTATCAAGCCAGACTTGGTGCAATTGGATGCTTCTGCAGAGGTCAGGTACGGAAGCCCTTCCCATTGGTGGATCTCTCCACTCGAAGTTTCGAAGAACCGGGGTTACGAACAGTTACCTATTGTTTCCATGATGGTAGCAATGATACAGCAACACCAAATGAATTAAATATTATTTTCTTCAGACCCCTCTCTGATTTTTGAGAAGTGTGTGGAGGGGGATGAGGGCTTTGCTGGGGCAATGGAGCTCTTTCCACCAGGTTACTCCACTAAAGCTGTCGAACCACAGCTTTCAGGTCAGCTACATGTGTGTTTTTTGTGTGTATACAAATGTGTTGTAGATGCTGTTTGAATATTAAATGATCATGGCGTTCTTACTGCTTGGTTTTAGGGAAGATGTTGGTGCTCGACTATATACTGGCCATGACTCGAACAACCACAAATGATAAAGTGGTGCTGGTGTCCAACTACACACAGACACTGGATCTGTTTGAGAAGTTGTGCCGTGCTCGCAAGTGAGAGCCACATCCAGAATTGTTTTTAAATTCACAACTTTTCATTTAGTTTTGAATAGACAATTCAAGTGTAACAATTTCATAATTAGACTATAAAGAAGTATAATGATGGTAAGTTCAGCATCAGTAGTGAACTAAATGAATAACACTTGGATATTAAAGTATACTTTTTTTTCTAAATAAAATAATTTGAGTATTTTTTTTTTACAGAAACTCATTCATTCATAATTTTTTTATTTAGATAAAAATTTTTTTTTAGTTAATAGCAAGTTGTCATAGCCAAGCACAAATGTGCAGTTCATTTGATTTAGTTTTTTATGAATATTGAACATTAGATTTATACATTTTTGGGAAGTATATGTTTATTTAGCTATAATTAGATTAAGTTCCAGATGAACAATATGAATAACTGTAATGATGCCATTTGTGCAGATTCTGTATAAATTTTTTATTTTTTTTAAAGCAGATTAATAGTCCATATTGCTATTCCCGTTTCACATGTTTATGTGGCTACAGTGGGATGTGGTTTTATCTTTCTAACTAATCTACTGTAATATTGTTTTATTGTTGAATTAGATATCTGTATGTGCGACTGGATGGAACAATGTCTATCAAGAAGAGAGCCAAGATTGTTGAACGATTTAACAGTCTTTCTGTAAGTACTTTTCAAGGTTTTCAGCACACCCTTATATCTAGAGAAAGCTGTTATAGCAAAATCCAGATTGTATAGAGATTCGTTATCATGGAATAGTACAGCACAAACTTTATGATTACTGCTGTAGCTTTTTGAAGCTTCACAACACAGTATCCAGGTGAGATTATCCAGTGAATCACGGTTGATTTTACAGGCGAGTTGAAGGGTATTGGGAAAACAGAATATAACCAAAACTAAGAGTTCAGTAGTTTAGCTAAAACAAGTGCAGGTCTATAATGAAAGACACACAACTGCTTTGGTGACATAGAATGTACTAAATTATGGGCTACTTTTTATAAGCTATTTTGCTGATTTCTACCTAAATTTTTTTTAGAACCCAGAGTTCATTTTCATGTTGAGCAGCAAGGCTGGTGGCTGCGGCCTGAACCTTATTGGGGCAAATCGTTTGGTAATGTTCGACCCTGATTGGAATCCAGCCAATGACGAGCAGGCAATGGCAAGAGTGTGGCGTGACGGCCAGAGAAAAACATGCTACATCTACAGACTGCTCTCTGTGAGTATATTTATCAAGCAGTATTAAAGCTCTCCCTCTTTGGTGAAAAGCCCACATAATATAAAGGTTTTAAGTGTGCTTTTCCCAGTGTACAACAGAAAATCGACACTGATTAAAATTTCATTTATTAAATGTGCAATAATTCTGTGGAAGCTAGTAGTTAAGCTGTACTTCTGAAAGAAATGTCAAGAGATCTTATCTCAACACCAATATACTGCTTACTGCTGGGCATTTGAGCAAGACCCCTAACTCACCTGCTCTGCCTTATATCTGGTATAAATGTAAGTTGCTCTCGATACAGGCATCTGCCAATTGCTGTAAATGTCATAAATGGAATGTGTGAGAGACAAATTAGTACCGATTCAGCCATTTCCTTACCAGCCTTAGTCTTTTCCATCTCTCTTTCACAATGCAATCACAAAAAAAAACATTTGCATAGAAACTGAAAAGTGTAAACTCCACTGTCTTAAATACTTGTTTTTTATGCTGATGAACTTTTGTAAAGCATTAAGAAAGTTACAATGCATGTACAACCCAAACTATTATAATGCTACATAAATGTCTCAAAACAAAAAGTCACCACATCATTAATTATAGATTGTACTTATGCTAGATACCTTTTAAATCTGACTAAATATGTCAACTATGCAATCAATATGTGTAAAAGCTGTTAAACTATAACATGTTAGAATATTACCCAATAATTCATTAGAATCTTCTGACCAATCAGATTTTACCACTAATTTTATATTTAGTGCTATTGCTGTTGATCTATCTTTTTAACTGTGTGAGTGTTCGTGTTCGTGTGTGTGTGTGTGTGTGTGTGTGTGTAGACTGGAACTATAGAGGAGAAGATCCTGCAGAGGCAGGCTCATAAGAAAGCTCTGAGCAGCTGTGTGGTGGATGAGGAGCAGGATGTAGAGAGACATTTTTCTCTTGAGGAACTGAGGGAACTGTTCACTCTCAACGAGGACACACTTAGTGACACACACGACAGGTATTCTTACACACGCACATGCACAAAAACAATTTAAATAGCTTTTTATTAAGACTTGATTGGATGCATTTCCATAATCTATTGCCATATTTAGTAACTGTTAACGTAAATGTAATTATGAAAATAAAAGTTTCTGATCATAAAAGCATGCAACAGATTTAAAGCACTGTAGGTTTTAGGATTGAGGAATTTACTAGTTGTTGGAATATTAAAAGAAATCTCATGCCAGTGGTAATTTTTTTCTCTCTCCAGGTTTCGATGTCAGCGCTGTGTAAATGGGCGTCAGGTTCGTCCCCCTCCTGAAGACTCCGACTGCACCAGCAATCTGTCATGCTGGCATCATTGTGCAGATAAACGAGGACTGACGGACTCTGTGCTCCAGGCTTCGTGGGACAAAGCTGTGACTTTTGTCTTTCACCAAAATTCGCACCAGGACCAAAGAGGAGTCGTCTGAACACACTGTACATCTGAACAGTTGTAAACATATTGTGTAGTAATAAAAATTGTGTATCAGGACTGCTTAAGTGAATTTACAAGATGTCAACTGAAGACTTTTTTTTTTTCCACATGCCCAAGGTGATTTCTCTGTAACTATTTTGTTCTGTATATTTATTTTGTACATTTGAGGGACTATTGATGTTGATTAAATATTTGTCACATGTAGCATAATGCTTAGTTTTGTTTATTTCTGCTTGCTATAATGGATTTCTTTTATACCACATTAAAGATAAGTAGTTTTACATTATCAATGCCAGGGAACGTTTGTGATATAATACCCAAATTGAGTGTTAAAGTAAACATCCAGGCATATTGGGAAAAGACATGAATAACCAAATGTCAACTGAACTTGCTGATCTGAGAACTGTAAATTTTAGATCAAATTGATTTGATTGACACAATACAAGCATTTTAAAACTAAGTATCCACATAATTTTGCAAATGATTGCTTTGCAGAAAATAGTGGACCTCTAACAGACCCAAGATTTAAACATACAACTACAGCTGTTGCTAACGATTATTTTAGTAAACGGGTATTCTACCATTTATTCCAATGATTAATCAAGTACTTTGAATAGTTTTTCTTTATAAAAGAGCAATATTTAGTATACAAGAGAAATTAAGACCGGCCTCTTAAAATAAAGTAATTTGTTTCCTTTTTGGAAAAAATTACTTTTACTGATGAAATTGCATGCAAGAATATTTGAAAACTAAACCCATTTAAGGCATTCAATTGCCATCTTACATCAAAATACTAATATACACAAAATAAAATAATACATTATAAAAAAGGTAAACTTACTGTATTTTGTTTTCTTTCTTTTAGTTTGAAATGATCCCAATCTTAAGAAAATGTCTTTTTCTATTTTTTTATTTATTTAATTATTTAATATAATTTTATTTTATTTAATATTTTTAAGTTTGAACTTTGTCATCTGCATAAATTCAACTTTTATACAATTTATTTAATATTACTGTAATATAGATGTACTGAACACAGTGACATATCTGCATGGCAGGTTTTATCTTTATCGTAATACATTTCCAGGTACTCACGTCTGGATTTTTGGGTCTGACACAAAAATTAAGAAGCAAACATAATTCACCAAACACAAGAAATCATTCACAAAACGACTATAGAGTAGAACAAAGTTTTAATAAAAAATAATAATAATAAAGCTTATAAAAATTCAATATTTACAAGAAACATTACATTTTCCATTACATTTTTTTTTTGTGGTCAGCTATTAAATCTGAAACCATCAGCATTTATGATTATCAAGCCACCGGGTTTGGAAAAGGCACAGTAGTGGTTCAACACTGTCCCCCAGCCAGTACTTCATGTACCTTATATAGCATGAATAGTCTCTTCACATCACACTAACATGATCTACCATGGCTGATCTAAAATCCCATTCATCAGTCAGAACTTCACAGAAAGGAAGGAGCATCCGCATGGCTTGGCCTTTGACCTCAGGGTCACGATTAAGTGGGTTAAAGCGTAAGTCCAGTGTGAATCGTTGTACAGGGTGGTACACCTCAATCCTTCGGCTGAACTCCAGCAGGTCAGCGGGGAGGATGAAGTTTGAGCTGCAGAAAAGTTAGAAAACCATGTAGCCTTACATCCTAATATATACACACCGGTACAATAGATAGTGATGTGGACTACTCAATGATACAAATAGTAGAAAAGACATAAATTAAATTTCAAAACAGGTTTTTTATAGAGATAAAGTATTTAAATTAATTTTTCAAGGAAAATCTTTTTATATTATATACAGTGAGAAAGAGGGAAAGCCGTTTGACACTGAAAACAATGAGCTGCATATACAAATCAGATCAAAATGTATAACACACAACTGAAACTGAATATTATTAATATTACATTGTGTAGAACAATTTAGAACCATATTACCTGAGGTCCAATTTGATTATGTTGCATGGATGTTCTCTTAAAAATAGATTTGCAACCTCAATGACACTTGAAGCTAAAGGAGAAAGAAACATTTTTTTTTTTCATGACTGGGAAATTATTAAAACGAAACCACAGATTACTTTGTACTATGTAAGTTCTTTTTACATTGCAAAAAAATTCTAGCAAGAAAAAAATATCTATTCTGTTATTAGATTACAAGAAACCAAATATACATTTAATCTCACTTTTTATTTACTAATTTCATGGTTTAACATTTTATTAGACAACAATTTAGCTTCCTTAAGAAATTTACACTTCAAATTAGTAAATTAAATCTACTTTATAACATTTTATTTTCTTACATACTAGACATACTTTATCATGTTGACCATATTAAACATAAGATTTTTTGCATTGTAATCAATAACTAGGGGTGCAGTTTTAGTGCACTAATCATAAGGGAATTTTAAATATAAAACAATAACTAACAAAAAATATAAATAAATAACTTCTACTACTTCTACTATGATTTTGACACTAAATTGAACTGAACTGAAAACCCACCACCACCAAAAGAAAAATTATGAGTGTAAATGTTTTATGCGATTCTCACCAAGCCGATTCTGAGATAGAGACAGGGAGCGAAGAGAAAAACGTTCCTTTGCCGATGCTACGAATGAAACCAGGAAGTTCTTTTTCTCTGTGCACCTTTCAAGCAGCCGACAGTCTATCAAGGAAAGCTCTGAAATCATAAGAAAACGAGAGGACTGAGATAAAGCGCAATACATTTATAAATAACTAAATACGTTAGATTAAAAAAAAATAAATGTTTTGTTTTACCATCCAAAACGCAGTTCTCTAATAAATTAATAATCTCACGGTGACAGTCTGACAAGTTTATGTCTTCCAGGGTTAGTACTTTCAGGAATGGATTGGACTCTGGAATAAAAACGATAACAGTTTCTTAATATTATACCTTAGGATACAATTTTATTACAGTAGTCTTTAATTACAACCTTCTTTAATTATAGTAGCTGGAAAAGATTAAAATAATAATTCTCTCCTACACACACAAGAAAACAATGGATTCCAAACTAGAAAAATAAAGATAATGAATACAGAAAAGACAAACTACTGTTAATTGTTATTATTGTGAACAGTTTGGTGAAGCAAAAAGAGAAGTATCAACAGAAGACTATTAAAATCATCCCTTCAGATTTGAGGAAACAATTATCTACTAATAATAAAAATATGTCTACTTGTAAACTATGTACAAGCAATAAATAAATAAATTATTTGCTATAAATGTATTTATTTAAATGTTACTATTATTACTTGTATTATTATTTGTAGATAATTGTAGCAAAAAAATGTAACCCCTATCTGTGGTTTTGACACACAATGCTTTGTAATACCCGGCAGTGTGAGCAGTAGGGAGCGAGCCTGCCGTATTCCTGTGACTTGAAGGATGCGGAGATTTGGCGCATGATGAAGCACAGCTGGTAAACACTCTACAGTTGTCTGGTTCTCGATTGCCTTCAAGGAGAGTTTCTCAAGAGTGAGTTCTGCAAATAACATACCACCATCATTTACCACCCTGTACCTGATGTTATAACATTGGGACAGCATAATACAAATAATAATAATAATTATTATTATTATTATTTCATGCAATACCTTTTAATGTAACAGATAAAACAGAATAGAAACAGTAAAAGCAGCATTACGGGTGTTTGGTGGGAACTGCATGCTGGATGTTGTGCTACAGCCCCACCGCAGGGTGAATTCCAGTGAGAGGCTCTCCAGGGCAGGGCAAGAAATAAGCAAGCTGGCTAAATGACCCTGAACACACAAGTTACCAAGGCTCAGGTCTTTGAGGGAACAGTGTGGGTTCAGGAAAAGCTTTCGGAGAGACTCCAGCAAGTCGCCCACTTCGTCCTTTCGAACAAGCTCTGCACACAATAAAAGTAATATGAAATACAACCTAAACGAGGATAGCACTATTTATCGGTGTTATCTATTAACGTGCAAAATCAATAAGAGTGTGTATATCTGGTCATATATACTAATGATTCCCATGTTACAGATGTTTCAGTTTTGTTTAGACAACGTAATACTGACAAAGCTGTTCAAACGGCCCTAAGAGGCACCACATTTATCATGAACACAAATCCCATTAGATGGCATCTGCAATTATATACGATGCTGTATTTTGATTTTTGTATATTTTTTTTCTTCATATTTTTCACACATAAATGTCACCTCTAAATGAACTGAATCATTAAAATGGGAATCATATGAAAAAAAAATCAGGAAAAGGGCAAAAACTTTTTCACAGCACTGCATCTAGACCAAATTCAGCATAAATCAGTACCCTATCGGTATTACATCAGTACCAAATCTATATAAAATAATTGTCTATATCAGGTGTCTCCTGACCCTCAGAACTCTGAAATTATATTATATTATATTATGGTAATATATTAACATTGTTAATTAGTGGGCCGTTATTTTACTATTATATTTTCTTAATGAGTGATGAAAAGTACTTTAAAGTAGAAAAGTTCTAAAATCAGTTGCCTGGTAAAAAGTCTTCCTATATCACAGCAACCAAAAAGACATATTTGACACTACCTCAGAAAAAGATTTGAGTACTTACGTGTAGTGCACAGGTTGAGTGAGCGGAGACTCAGCCAGGAAGGCAGTAGGTAGGACACTGCAGTCAGTGAACAAACCTCCAGGTCCACAGAGTGAATATGTCCATTGGGACAAGTCCCAGTGTCACTACATGGAGGACAGAACTTGCTGTATACTATCTCGTCCATGACCGGATGCAGCCGAAGGCGTTTGGATGGTGCAGGAGCCACATCAATGCATCTAGTGCCCTTACATCTGGACATAATCCATCTGAAGACAGACACATCCGGAGTCCTCTTCAGAACAAGCTTTTTGACAGAACCATGGTCGAGGAGACGGTGTAGAACAAAGAAGACGTCTGACTCTCTGTGGCTTAGCAATACTTTGGCGTCAAGCAACTTCAGCGTCCTCACTTCCTTCTCCAGAGTTGCCAGGATGGGCCGAAATTCTTTTGAAGCTAACCTATGCACATCAGGCAGCATGAGGAGAGAGAGAACTCGCACGTACTTGGCTGACAATGAGAGAGCTGCGCTATCACTTGTGTCAAAATCTGAGCTTTGTGCTTGCGACCTTCTGAACAGCACTGTGTGAAAATAGCTCTCCAAGCACATCTGCTTCCAGTCTTCCTTCTCTGGCTGCAAAAACTGGAATAGATCATTTAGTATCCAATTTTAGTATACACTTTTACTTTACACTTACATTCACTGAGCACTTCATCATGAATACCTGTAAACCTATTTATTTGTGCTATTATTTAAATCAGCAGCTTCATGATTGTTGGTACTGAGGGTCAAGAAGTTTCATTTCAACCCTATATAGCTGACGCTGTACGCAGTGAAATGAGACAATGAGTACCTCCTTAACCCTGGTGCTACACAAAACAACATGAAACAACATAGAGCTAGATAACAACACATCGCTAAGGACTAAATTAAGTTGTCCTCACCAAATAAAGTGCATCATGTAAAATCTAGTGCAAACAGACAACACTAGACAGTGTAGGAAAACAAAACACAAAATAGTGTCACCATTAAACCTACTGTATGTTATACAGTACTTGCAAGATAAAACTGAATACAGCATTGTACTCGTAATAAACACAAAATTTAAACACAAAAGATGTGTGCAAAACAGCAATAGCAGCAGTCAAGTAGATGTGCAAAAAAAAGCAGCATGTAAACAGATGTATTAATAAAATAATATATAATAATCGGCTTTCCTCAGCCTTATCAGGAACTTGCATCCTTTCTGTATGCTGACTCGTTGTTTTTGCTGATGAGACCCACTATTGTCGTGTCATTGGCAAACTTAATGATGTGATTCGAGCTGTACATTGCTACACAGTCGTGAGTCAGCAGAGTGAACAGCAGTGGGCTAAACACCAGGCCCTGAGGGGCCCCAGTGTGGTGGTGCTGGAGATGCTGTTCCCGATCAGGACTGACTGAGGTCTCCCAGTCAGTAAGTCCAAGTTCCAGTTACAAAGGGAGGTGTTCAGGCCCAAAAGGCTCAGCTTCTCAATCAGGTGCTAAGGGATTATTGTGTTAAATGCTTAACTGAAGTCTATGAACAGCATTTGTACATATGAGTCCATGTTGTCCAAATGAAGGGTCGTGGAGATGGCATCATCCGTGGAACAGTTTGGACGATATGCAAACTGCATAGGGTCCAGTGAGGGTGGAAGCTGGGTCTTGAGGTGCCTCATGACAAGCCTCTTGAAACACTTAATCACGATGGGTGTGAGTGTGACAGGAGGATAGTCCGTGTCTTCAGGCACGTAGAAAGAGCTGCGCCATCTTGTCCCCTGCTCTGACACCTTAGCGATCATCCACAGCTTCTTTTTGGAGCATGTGGTGATGGTCTTGGAGATGGTCACGTCATCAATGTACTTGCAGATGTAGCTGGTTACTGATAATGTCTACTCCATTAACGTGGATGGAATCGAAACAAACAGACCCAACAGCTGGTCTGAGTATTTTCATAACTGCTGACCTGCTAAACTTTTTAGACTTAACCATCTCTAGTGTTTATTCAAGATGGTAAAGAAATGGAAAATGGACTTTGTAGTTTGAGCTGAGAGAAAAGCCACAGTAACTCTGATGACACTCTGTAGAGTGACAGATAAAGCATCTCAGAATGCACGTTAATCTTCCAACAACTTGTTGGAAGGCTGTTCTGAAAGCAAAAGGAAGCAAAAGAACTACTACCCAGTATTAGAATATTGTTCTGGATATAGTAGCCAGTGGGGATGGATCTCAGCATGCTCTCATATCACAGTCCCCAAACAGAAAATATTAAATGATCTTGACTGAGTCGCTTTAATTCCCTTAAAAAGACTTTTCGTAGATCTTTCAACATTTCACATGCACACGTATCTGACAAGTGAGAAAAAACAGGTGAAATACCTTTAACTTCCAACGCCATGAGCGATTCAGATCCCTCCATTTTGCTGCCCAAGCAGATGAGCATGATACTCCTACAATTAAAGGATTTGTAAAGTGAAATCCTACATCCTGGAAATATAAGAACTTTCCTGCACATTATTCTGCATGTTTACCTTTCAGATTAGCTGCTTTTTCAATCCTGTCCAGGTAGTACATGTTCAGGTGAGGCATCAAGTCTCTGAGAAGTGAGGCGGGCAAATCTAGATCAATAACATCGACAGCAACATAAAGCAGAGGTTTGTTCAGAATGCATTAATGTGACAATGCCAAAAAAAAACAAAGCAGTGGTGATGGTAATTCCACCTCTTTTTTGTGTTTATATGGCTCAGCTCAGCGATAAGAGCCGTCTCTGTTGGCTCACAAATGCCATTTTCAAAAACAAAGTTCGTTTTGCTGGGTCTAGAGACTGTATATTTTTGTAGCTGAAGCTTCAGAACAAACTTTTATTGTACCTTAACAAAATGTAGTTTACAAAATTGATTGAATTAAAATGCAATGATTAAGACGATAAATGTGCACTAAGAAATTAGTATATAGGGCATTAATGTGATTGTGTTTTCAGTGTCTGCACTTCTTTAGGAAGATTTATATTTTAATGTATTTATTTCCAGATTATCTTCAACATGCACCAGCTCTTTCAATGCCATGATAAATTATGCAAACAGCACAGACAGAGAGGCAAATACACATCAGTTTAAACAATTTTTCATACAGACATTTCTCAGAGCAGACAGACAGACAGACAGACAGAAAGAAAGAAAGAAAGTAAGAAAGTAAGAAAGAAAGAAAGAGTCAGATCTCAAAGTTGACTCGAATAAGCGTTTGCATCATGCAAAATCACAATATTCTATGCAATTCAATTTAGTGTGGTTTGTACAGTGCTTTTAATATTGGACATTGTCCCGAACAGCTTTACAGAGATACAAATTTAAACAAATGTTTTGTGCCCACAAACAAATGTATCCCTAATAATCCCTGAGATGGCTTGAGGAAGAAACCTTGAGAGGAATCAGACTCAAGAGAGACCCATTCTCACCTGATGTCCACGTTCATCTCAGAACCGATGAACAGCAGATTAAGATTGCGTTTCTAACTTTTCACTCAAAACTTTGCAACGCGTGAGACATTTATCCATCGTTCATTTTAAAATACACACACAGCTCACCTCCAGCTTGACTCTCCAGCACATCCATATGCAGAGCCACTTTCCTGATGCACATCTGCACCAGACTGAAGCTGCCCATGTTTGAAGAACAGCTTCTGTCTCCGGCTGCAGGAAAGCCTTCGATTTTGTCTGTCGGTAGATTCTTTTAATCACATTCTCAAAACAACTTCTGTAATCTGACACACTGGCTGAACATGCGGAAATGTCCTGCACAGCTCTACAGAAGCTGTAAGCGGAGGCTGGCCGTGTAACGGTTGCACACGTAAACAACACGCGCCGCTCTGTTTCAGAATAAAAGCCTAATAACTCGCGTGCGTTACAGACGTTTGTTTGTTTGTATGTTTCAAGATTGCGTCTGTAAATGAGGTGGGCTCGATATGTGAATCCTTCCCGCCCATGTTTACGAAGCCCCAGATTTCACAGGTGGCTGGTAGAATTGTAACTAGTTTAGATAATTCACCCATATATAATTGTAACTAGTTTAGATAATTCACCCATATATAATTGTAACTAGTTTAGATAATTCACCCATATATAATTGTAACTAGTTTAGATAATTCACCCATATATAATTGTAACTAGTTTAGATTGTACCTCCATGCCACCCTGGTTGCAATGTAAAAAAACGTCTGTAACTTCAGGCCCATGCTTCAGGCTTGGTTCATAGTAGAAGAGTTTGGGTGCCGAATGAGTCTTCCTGCAGTCCTGACCTTTTCCCATTTAAAATTTCTTACACCGTAAAACTAAAAACGTGACAGGAGTGTTGAGCAGCTGTATAAAACAAAAATAGGACATAATTCCTCTTCCCAAACTCCAGCAACAGATCTCCACAGATCCCAGATATATACAAACTGTCCTTAAAAATAGGGGATGCTACCCAGAGGTAACCATGGCTCTGTCCCACCTTTTTTTTTTAAGGCCATTCAATTAAACACTACATTTTTTTTTTACTTAAAATCCTACATTTATATAGTTTAAACATTTGGCATGTTTTCTGTTTTATTTCTGAATAAAATATAATTTAATGAGATTTGCAAATCATTGCATTCTGCTTTCATTTACATAGCATCTTAAATGTTTTGTAATTAGGGTTGTTGCTTCTAGTAATTCCTGAATGCTGTACTTATGCAGGTATCAAATATCCACAGCATACTCTTATGTTTGGAGGCCATATGAAGTAACACATCACAGCAACACCGTCTTTACCATCTTCACCGTCTTTTTTGTGCAATAACTTTTATACTTTATTCATTTTGCCTTTTTACTTCAGGAAATGTGCAACTGGAAGCTTCTGTTACTAAAACAAATTCCTTACAAGTTCAAACATCCTTGGCAATGTAGCTCTTTTTGATTTCTGCAGGAACTTGACAGGAGATTCTCAGATGCTCTTCAATTGTTTCAATGTTCACTTTCAACAAGAGACACTGGTTATAGAATCAGTTTTGAATTTAGAGATGTGCACACTACATTTTATTCACAAATTACCATAAGTAGACTGAACACAATGGTAGGCAGAGTACAGTGGCTCAGTTGGGGAAAAAAGCCAGACATCATTTTTCTGCCTATAAATAACAACTTTATTTAGTGATACTGACAAGAAAGTCATGAGAGAGCAGTGATAAGGATCTGAAGAACTTCATTTGACTGAGTGGAAGAGTTTGTGGGCCACCTGCACAAAGAAAAGAAGCAAGATTTTAAAAAATTGTGCTACTACAAAGAAGGACAGATAGACACTTGTTTCTTGTGTGTAGTTGTGTACAGTGATTAATGATATATAGAATAATTATTTAATACTTACAGTGTATAAGCCAATTACGTAAACAGGATGGTGGTTTTTTTTTATTAATATAATAACAGCATATCTTGTGGGGTTTTTTTTCTTCTATACCACATCAGTATGCCAAATAATACAATTTCTTGCACATCATCTTTCAAAAAAAACTTGGTATTAGGTTTGGAATTTCCATTATACTTTGGCTGTTACCATTACAGTAATTATAACATTAAAATCAGAGGCAGTCAGTGCAACTATCAGAACTTTATATTAACAACATATCAGAACCAATGAGATCAAATATAAGTTTAAGAAGGATCCTTCTGTTAAGAAGTGAATGGCTGGGTTTTTTTTTGTTTTTTTTTGTTTTTTTTTACAGGTGAGAAAGGCTCCAATTTACTAATATGATGGTATAAAGCTCAAAACTCAGAACTCAAACTTATCAAATATTGGGCTTTGTCACCAGTATTCATTTGAAAATGAAAATAAAATAAATACATTGTTGTGTTCCTAATAATAATAATAATAATAATAATAATAAGCAACCCCCTACAAGAACTTTATATTTTGAACAACAAAGTGATCTTGTCATTAAGATTGAATTACATCACTACTTTACTCACACAGTGATCCCGTGCATGCAAGAAATCAAAAAGCTCCTCGGTGCAGTCCTCTTCAGTAGACCGTGAGCCCACCCTCGTCTCACACATCTCGAGTTTTTCATGTGCATGGACACAGTGTTCAGTCTCCTCACATTTCTGCCTGATTGTCTCTAAAGGGTCCTACATTTTTACACACACACACACACACACACACACACACACACACACACACACACACACAAAACAGGAGGTTCTCTTATTAAAAAAAATTGGTTGACTTTGTAATATTACAAATGCATAATGTGGAATACAGCATTTGCAATTCATTCAAGCAAAATAAAGAATGCTTTATTTTAAATCCCCTCACTGTGGATCAATTTGAGAGTGCATCACTACTGCATGATAGTGTCCTTCTTAACAAGTACATTCTGCACTCTACATTCCTGGGCAAAGAATTGGGCTAAGCTAAAAATTGCTAAATATTCTGATTTTCATGGCCATAACAACTAACCTTTGGTCAGGAAAATACCAAAGATTGAACAATTTCTGGAAATCAATTAAAATGAGGGCACAGAAGGTCTCAGGATTGTTTTCATTTTCTGCCAATTATTTGTTGCGAAGACCATTGCAATCTTAACATTTGACAAATTATTTCTTATAATTATATAAGTATATGCCACATCATATAACTGCTCTACCAAAGTCTCCTAATATAGACATGATTAATGCAGCATTATGTGTTTCTTTCTCTGTAAACTTGTAATTTTGTTTACATGAGGGGAAAGAAATGGCAGACAGAATTATTAGGAATAAGAGATATAAATACAAACACCTGCCTCACTACAATGATTGGTTTTGCAGACCTCTAAAAGTTGGTCATATTTTCTGAACTTTTCTGAATAATGAAGCAAAATCTTGTCAATAAGCGTGTCCGACATACCACCATATCTTCCTCTTCCTCTTCTTCCTCCTGTAATAAAACAACACAAGAGAATTTAAAATGATCTCCAAATCGTTCATACATATTTGACTTTGGTGCACAAAATCTTTGTTGCACAAAATGTATGTGTATCTGTCCTGTGTTTAAATTTCTAAAAAGTGAATTATTAATTTATACATAATTTATATGGTCATTTATTTATATGCAAATCTAAAGGTCTAAATGCTGCTGTTAGTGTCTTGAGACAGCAGTCTTACTTCTTGGATGAACTGTTTCTGTAAATGTCTAGACTAAAAGCCCACATTGATTTTGTTTGTGATTTCATGAACACCTAAGCTTCCCAATGACTAAGATTGAACTGATGTGCAAGACCATTTAATGTTGATTTATTTATTGTTTCGGAAATTAATTAAGCAGGAAACATGTTCATTCCAGTACATACATAATGATTTAGATGCTCATTTATTTATATGCTAATTGAAAGTATAAATGCTTCCATTAGTGTCTTGAGACAGCAGTCACATGTTGGCTGATGTGATATTCTGGAGGAGAAATGTCCTTCTTGGCTGAAATGTTTCTTATAATATCTGGACTTAAAGCCCACATTGCTTTAGATTGTGTTTCCATAAATAGAAATACACTACCTATAATACATACACATAGTATATATTTAAAAAGGTCTTTGTCTGGTCAATGCAAAGATGGTGTTCAGAAGTTTATCATATATCAGCTTCATTTTTAAAGCATTGTGATATAAATGTAATCCTAATAAAAGGCCTTAATCTGTTCACAATCTCATTTTACAACATATATAATATAATTTGCGTTCATATAGTGGTATCTTGGAAGACTGTTGTTTATCATAATGAAACTGCTCTGACTACTAGAGGTATTAAATCTACAGTAAAGGTGACAGAGGGATACATAGATGGCGCAGCTACAGGACTGCTTGCTAAGCTACATTACAATCCGTCCTTATAGAAGCGATTCATTGAGCCTTCTTATCTAAACATCTGCATTTATTTAAAAGCAGAAGATCAAACATCGGTCCTCACCTCCTCTGGGTCTCCGTTTAAAATCATTTTCTCCTCAAACACCATGATTTCAGAGAGATCGTCCTACAGCTTTTCTAACAGAACAGACACAGGAGCTGGTGGAGGGCAACGGGACACTTCCGGAGTTTCTGCCTGTGCGCTCACTGCATCTAAAAGACCCGTAGGTGTCTGTTTCTGTGCCTGATCCAAAATCACAGTCTCTCACACAGGAGTGGTCTGATTTATCACATCTACAGACAAGGAAATGCTGTAAATAATAATATTTTTTCCTCTTTTTACATTATGTATATAAAACCAATTTTTAAGTTCAACTAAGACGTCAATGTTAATTTTTTATTTGTGCAAATTCTGTAATTTGTTTATAATACATGTAGAGTGTACAATATAAAAAACTTAATAATGAATTAATGTGCGAATATATAAATAAAATACCAATCCATTAATTCAGTAAAAATCTTGTGACTTACTACTATAATAATTTGTTATTATACTGTAAATGATATTGATGATGATGATGTTTATATATATATATATATATACTAAGACGTCAATGTTAATTTTTTATTTGTGCAAATTCTGTAATTTGTTTATAATACATGTAGAGTGTACAATATAAAAAACTTAATAATGAATTAATGTGCGAATATATAAATAAAATACCAATCCATTAATTCAGTAAAAATCTTGTGACTTACTACTATAATAATTTGTTATTATACTGTAAATGATATTGATGATGATGATGTTTATATATATATATATATATA
>MU545793.1:7874794-7886589 GCA_024362625.1 Silurus asotus
TATATATATATATATATATATATATATACACACACAATTCATGTTCAAGAATAAACACTAACTTTGTTTTATTTATCCTTATTTACGATTTATTAAAAAAAACATAAAAATACAATTGTCCATAAAAAAAGAAGACAAACTGAGCTGAACAAACTGGACAGAAAAATAATACATGACTACATGTGACTCAATATATATATATATACACACACAATTCATGTTCAAGAATAAACACTAACTTTGTTTTATTTATCCTTATTTACGATTTATTAAAAAAAACATAAAAATACAATTGTCCATAAAAAAAGAAGACAAACTGAGCTGAACAAACTGGACAGAAAAATAATACATGACTACATGTGACTCACACAGTACCACCACTATAACTCATACACACATACATGATGAAACCCTGGGACACAGAGTTGGCCCAGAGTATGTGGTGGCACATGCACACACAAACACACACAACTGTGTACACTCTATACGACTTACATATATTTACACAGTGGCATAACACACATCACACACACACCACACACACACACACACACACACACACACACACACACACACACACACTCAGATGATACTCTTTCTGAACATTTCCTGTTGGTTCAAAAGGGTGGAGTGTCCTGCCTTGGGTGTTTTTTCCCCTCTTTGTTCTAACCAAACACCAGCCAGTGTGTGTTAGAATACTTGTGCATTATTTAGACTATTTAGATGTATATTTGCAGTAAGTTGTTTTGGAGGTTATAAGTTTCAAGGAAGCAAAATCATCTAAGACTTCTGAAAATCTTTGATAAAGCCCAAAGTTATTTCATGAAATACATCACATTCTCTGGTAACTGAAAATAGAGGTAAGATGGCATAGACACAATTGTCTACTGTACATAAGTTATTTGCTCACCCTCCACCCGCTTCCTTTTTTTTCTATTTCCAGATATGCTTATCTAAGAAAGGGTACTGAAATGTGCCAAAGGGTCTAAATATCATCTACAACTAAATGATGTACGCTCATCATGGGAGAAATAGGAATCTGAACAGGCAGACATTTGTTTATGAACAACATGCTTTCATTGCTTAATAATTTCCCTCTTGAGAATTATTATTTTATATACATTTGGGCAATTAAAAAATAAAATAAAATGAGGTTGCATGGTGTACTAGCATTATATTTTCATTTTTAATATGTTAAGCGTTTATATTTTCCATGGATAATAGGTAGAGTGTACATACAAGAGCAGAAAAGGACAGAACCAAAATGATATAGAGTATTAGTACAGTGAAACCTGTTATAATGCTTAACTGAACATGAGGGCCAGTTCTGTGATTTAAACTTGATGCCAGTCTGCTGTGTACAGTTTACTAATAAGGTCAGTAAGAAAGAGAGAGAGAGAGAGAGAGAAAGAGAAAGAGAGAGAGAGAGAGAGAGAGAGAAAGAGAGAGAGAGAGAGAATAAACTAGTCAACCAGCAAAGTGAACTAAGCAACTTCACACAATAGAAATGTGTGATTGAATGTACAATAGGAAAAAAAATTGTGTCCATTATTACATTATGAGCTCAGACAGGGGAATAAAGTTCTGATACAGCAATACAGCAACTATTGTCTATTATGCGTTGCTGAATGAATACAACCGGATGGCATAACTGTTCCTGTTTACATATTTATGATGTGTCCGCCAGCTGTTTCAAATACATTTATCATGCACATGTGGATGCAGGGATGCAGTGTGCTTAAAAAAAGAAACAGTTTCTGGATAATTAACATAATAATGACCTATAATTAGTTTAATAATTAATTCCACATTAATAGAGCTGCATTAAATACAATAATACAATAAGCAATTTTTTATTGCTTGGATCTGTTTCACAGAATATCTCTGACATTCTATGAAGCTGACTTAAGAGACACACAATAACGCATCTACAAACTAGGATGCTTTATGAGATATTTTCCAAGAATCCTCCTGTTAAATAATGCTTGACTATAAAATTAGCACAAACTGCACAGGTAAGCATCGTTTCCTCCAGGGTATCTTCAACAGATGGTGCTTAAGGTTGTCCTGGAGGATTATCAAAGACCCCAGCCACTCAAACTACAGCCTTTTTACAAAACTGCCTTCTGTCATATGGTACTGGAGCATTGAGGCATGCATGACACGAGACAGACCATAAACCTGCTGACTCGCTGCACACTGAACTATTTGGGTATTAAAGGAAAACTTCTTCCTGAAACACATTAAAATATGTTTGTACTTGACTATTTGTTATATGTGTAGTGATAATTAAGATAAAGTGTTGACTGATATTCTATTTTAATCTTTCCTTTTAAGATGTAAGCCATTGTATGCCACTCTGACATCACCGGGTGCATTTATGCCAGCATTTATTAGGAGTAAAAAAAAAAACAGTTATTTTAAAAGTAATAGCTAACACAAGGGTCAAGTTTTAAAGTATGGTTAAAAAATATAATTATTAAATTATTAAATTATACGCATTTGTACATGAACTAAGTAGCATAATTTGTTTTGTTAGCATTTGTTTTTTTTTTTCCTGTTAAACTTTTTTTGGGTGGGCTTCCTGTTTGATGCTTATTTTATCCCCTTGATGATGTCACATGAATGAAATCATGAATAAACTGAGATGTGACAATAAGTCTAAATTATTCTTATGTGATTAATTGTGTAAATCTAATATACAAGATACAACAGATACAAGTAAATAAGTAACTAATTTGTTTGTGAGGTCTTATTAGGGCAGACATGTCTCAGCTCTCTATTTTTTGCCAGTTATCTGGCGGCTTTTCCACAGGAAGTTCATAGAGACAGACGCCTCCCATCCCACTCCCAGTCTCACCGCCTCTATAACACACTCCACTGCTTCATATGCAATACCGAGCAAGGCTCTAGTCCTCGTTTAAACTTATAACAACTATGTACATTTCTCATATTATGTCTACGGATTTATTTTGAAGCTTTATTTATTTTAACCTGTTTATGGAACTGGTGTTTTACTAGGATCCCACCAAGTCATGTGGACAATATGAGTGCAGGTAAGTTTTTAGCAAAAAACTAAAAGTTTTCTTTTATTATACTGTTGCATGCAAATTTGGCACATTTACTAAGCAACACTGTGTATTTAAATATAAGGGAATCATTTTACATTTATAAAACACAACAATAGAACAAATATTTATCTGTCTATGTACATCTACTAAACACATAATCTAGTTTCAATATGCATTTAAAAGATGGATTTTTGGAGGGGATTTGTATTATAGATGAATTGCTGTAACGGATTTCATTTCATTGAGTTATAGATTTTATTTTAGCATAACTCAAACTCGATTGACAGTTTGTGCTGTCTAGAATTGAGCTTTTTGTTTTTTTAAATAAGGATGTAACTGAGATTTGCAGGCTTTATTAATGAGTAACTTGTGGACCTGTGGAATTAGGTAATGAAACCAAGCTCATCAGATTTAGATCACAGATACTACAGTGTAGTATTGAACGCTTACCTTTGGTTGCAAATTCATTTTAATTTAATAAAATGTGTAGTTTTTTTCTGAGCAGAGTGTGTGTATGTAAGTGTACGCAATGCCCACCAATGTTTAAAGTGTCTTCTGTATGTTTCAGTTTTACAGGAGCATCACATAAATCCCAAAGACCAGATCCAAGCCCAGTGTCTTCCCAATGGGCAATTTGTTCACCCAGTGCCAGAAAATTGTTGCCAAAAACAGGGATGTAAGCTACCAATTTTTTCCAAAGCAAGATCAAGCTCAACACAGGGTCATGGTTTAAATTATTACCTGAAGAGACACACTAAACAAAACCCAAGGCCTGCTAATTCGGAACAGCACCCACTGAAAAACCAGAGGAAGGAGGTACAGACACAATGGAAGGAATCACAACTGACAGAGGACGTGAAACAAAGGCAGGAGTCAAAACTATGGAAAAACATAAATTGTAAAGAGGGATCTATGCAATGGGAGGAGCTTGCACAAGCAGATCTGGATGAACAGGACAATATACTAGAACAGGGGGATGATTTGGGTTGTGGAGAGGAGCTGGCACAGGGCAATGGGTTCGACTGGCAGGTGGGTTTAGAACAGAGGGAGGGATTCAATTTACAATGCAAAGATCTAAGCTCTGTGAAACTCCTCTCTGACTCTTACTGTAAAGAGGGGGAAATGCGAGGAGTGGACAGACGGCTCAATATAGAAAAGGAATGGAAGGAAGTAGTTCTGAATGGGAAAAAAAGATCACTTGTCACACCTGGAGATTCCATATTCTCATCTACACAAAAGATCCATCAGCAAATAGTGCACAAAGATGGAATAAACCGAAACAAAACACGCTCACCGGTAACATTGTCTGACAAAACATATACTAATGACATGTTCACCGAATCAAAATATCTAACTGGATTTTATTCAAATAGCATGTGCACAAACAGACTCAGCGCAGATGCTTTGACCCCAGATCGAACTGACATAGTCACCATGTTCCCAGAGGTGTGTGATGCAGGTGAGGCATTGGCAGACCCTGATGGCTTTTCTGAGTGTGATCTCTTTGAACATATTGATATCTCTTGGAAGTCAGGAGTTGAAGATGTAAGTGAATGTGGAGACACAGTAATGCTTTCTGTGGAAGAGGACTCAGAGAACTCAAATGAATCACTGGGTGCTATTGGGGAGGAGGGTGGTGAAGTGGCAGAAGAACTGGAACAAAAGAAGCCAGTGAAAAACGTTTCATTGTTCAGAATTTTTCACTCAGACCCAACAGTTTATCCAAAATCTGAGAGAGAAGCCGAAGTGCTTTCTGATCATTGCTACTCTTCATTCTGCTCATCTGAGTCTGAGGTGACCTCAGATGATGTAGAAGGAAAAGAGACCAGGCAAAATAATAAAAATGTCCAGCATGGCCCAGAGACAGAACAAATTGTATTGACCGAGTTAAAAGCAGATGACTATGACACAGCTATTCCAAGTGCCTTGTCCACTGTTTCGCCACAACCTGAAGAGCAAAATATGCAAGAGGACTGTTACAATGGAAAAGAAAGAACAGACATTTCATGTGGTATGACAGTTATGGCAACAAAGATGCTAGAAGAGCATGTGTATGAAGAAACTGAGCCGAAGTTCCAACCCAAAGACCTTTTGCAGTCCAGGAAGTATTTAATGACACGTTCGATATCAGTGGAAACCCCCAGACTGGATTCATTTAGCACCACAATATCAGGAAAAGGACGTTTAATGCTACACCCACAGTCATACTATACACGACATAATTATCTAGGAGATAGTTTGCCTGCTTTTACTGGTTCATTGGGATGTCTCTCACCGGGAAATCCTCCCCCCCCTCCGCTGGATATACCACCTCCTTTTGAACTGTCTTCTATCACAAGACGGCCAATCAGAAAGAGTACCCCTGCTTTGCCAAGTGATGTGACCGCCTGTAATAGAAAACTTGACTTTGGACTCAAACGTTATTTTTTACCATTACGGTTTCTGAGAAAAACTGAAAAAAGGACAGATAGTCGCTCTGTGTCATCTAGGTCATCTTCAGAATCAAGTCCTCAGGGCTCTTGTCGAAGGTTAAATTTAATAAGGCAATGTACAGACAGCCCTGAATTTCACAGGGCATATGACAGTTCAGGACCTTCATCCCCATCTTCTCTTCGTTTACACAAGGACATGCATAGGCAAGGTGCAAGCCCTCCTTTAAATAACAGTTTTGGGTCATCTAGTCCCAACTCATGGGATATGTTAAGGGTGGAGTCAGATGACTTGATCCAGTCACTTTTTACACAGCCTTTCCCGCTTTCCAAGCCTCGGTCTTTCTCTTCCCCAAATGTGGACTTCTCAATTTATGAGAATGTTTTAAATACAAGTCCTCACTATGAAAATGTGCAAGTCCGCCTTTTATCACCCTCCAATCAAAATCAACGAAACCAGAGCTCAGCTAATGACACTGATGGCTATGTGGATATGAGCAGCCTACAAAGCTTTCAGTGCAAAAGTTCAGCAAACGAACAAGAGACAGAGAGGTAAATTATTTTAGTCATCTGTTGTCAAACACACTATTGGGAATTCACTATATTGTTTACCATATTATTGGAAGCTCACACATTTGAATCCCAGCAATACCACAGCATTCTGTATCTTTCACCCACCCTACTTACCTGGAGAGTGTTAGGAAAGTTGGGTGGGAATAGCCAGATGAAGGTGGGTGGAAATAGCCCATACTTACTAACTTACAGTACTAACAACATACTGGGGAGAAAATGTGTGTGTAGGTGCTATATGATTATTGCGCCAATCAGTACATTAAACGTGTGTTCATTTATTTGATATAAGTAAATATAAGTACTTCCAGATGTGTGTGTGTGTGTATATGTTGAATGTCTGTTTTATTCTTAGTGCTTACACAATCTGCTCTCCTATGGTGAGGTCAGATGGAACAGTGAGTGTATCTGTAGGTGTAGAGTGTTCAAAAGAGGAGGAGAAAAAAGCATCTGAAAGACTGGTAAGCTATCAAGGAGCCTATATGTGAATCAGAGCCTAAACTTGTGTCTGTGTGCATTAAACTATTAGTTTTAACCAGTGCATTATTTTCTGATTTCAGACAGTTAATTGCTCTAGAGCATTTTACACTGTGAAGGAGCTGCTGGACAGTGAGACACAGTGAGTGCAATTATTTCATCAACAAAAATATATGGGTACATAAGAAAAAATGACTATGGAATGAATGCTGTATAATGTGAGAATATAAGTTGATGGTGCTGTCATTAATTGTAAGCAAAGCAATTATGTATTGGTACATATGGAAACAAACATTAACTTTATGCCAATTTCAATTTAATAATTTTGTACATCTGCTCAAGCAAAGTAATTCTGTACTTTTTGACTGTTTTTTCTGCTGCTAGTTTACATACAATAAATGTTTATTGTGATTATCCCTAAGTGTCCTATGTCTTGTTATATTTTTTCTATTTTTTTTTTTTAAGGCATGTAAAGACTTTAAAGCTTCTGAATGAGGTATGTACTCTGTGTACTTATCATGAGTTAGTGTATCATAGATATGGGAAGTTATTGCATCAATATAAACAACATCATATTGACCATTTCCTACAGATGTATACAAAATGTGCCTTGTGGAAGTCTACAGAATTTCCACAATTAATCTTTATTCATCAAACTACAGACTGTAGGTGCAGATGAGCAGCTGAATAAACTTTGGAGTGAGTTGCCAGCAATTTGTTTACTCCACCAAGACCTCCACACTCACCTGGAAAACCGCATTAAAGAGTGGTGAGACACAAAGCTAAAATATATTTATATATGTGTCACATCAATCCATGTGTCTATATATACCTTTTCTTCCTAATCACACCATGTTTTTTTGCTTTTTTCTAGGGATCAAAAGGAAGGCATTGCTGACATTCTCTTGGCGAAGAAAGCAGAGTTTTCAGTTTTCTCTTCTTTTATTAGCCAGCATGACTCCAAGGCGAGGACTATGGAGCAGATGGAGAACACAGTAAGATATCACACATGTCTTTAGTTCTCCAGCATCTTTAACAAGTCACTGCCAAATACAGAGCCTACTGAGAAATAGGTGAACTGGTGCTTATCGATGTACATACAGTATATGGCTGTTCAGGGACTTTATTATCTCATACAGTACATCACGCTAATGAGAGAAATGTATTTCTATAGTGATTTTATTAGTGAAAATTATCAGAAAGCAGAAATAAAATATATTGTTATCTTTGTGTTTAAGTTTATTCCAAAATGAAAAGTATAAAATAAGTAAAATGATCTAATATGAGTAAAAGAAAAAAAAAAAAAAAAAAATATATATATATATATATATATATATATATATATAATTAGTACATTTTGCAGTCAATTGTTCTTAATTTGAATAAAAGCACACTGCATTTTAGTTTCACCCTTTACTGCAAGCTACCTGCTATCTTAACTAGATGAATGCTGTAACCAGATTGAGACATAATCCTTAACTTGGCTCCGGATTAGGTCACACTAAATTCTCACCTGGATACTGCAGGCTTGTTTCCTCTGCTACTGTAATCTTTAAGTAAACCTGCAGTGATGCTCATTCTGAACATTTATTTAACACACCTATGACTATTGGCTTATATTAATAGTCTATCTATTTTTGCTTTTCCTTTTGAGTCTGCTTCTTTGAGTTTGCTTCTACCATATGATATTTAAGTCACCTCCGGTTTGCCCATTCTAATATAATTCTACAACAAGATTTCCATCATGTCACATATGTGACAATGTCTGTTGTTATTGCTATTGTAATATACTCATACACTTGAAATGAATTGAAATGCACTTATAAGAACACCGTTACTAATGAAGAATTGCCAAACATTGCGAGTGCTATTACTACCAAAATGTATCTGAAGTGTGAATGTGATATTTACTGTATGTTCATGGTGTATTGTTTATAGTATATTGTTTTGTTATGTATGTAATGTTTTAGTAGCTCATTATCTGTGTCTTTCAGCAACTGGACATCAGTGCCTTCAAACAACAGTTGCTGCATGTGATAGCACGAATCCTACAATACCGCATGCTTCTAACAGGTAACATATTAAACTTAAGCAGCTCTGACTGTCCAAATATGCGTTAGCCATTACACACATTCCATACCAGTTAGAGTCACCAGCAGAACATCCACTGCTACACAAGACATTCTATATTCAAACTATACACAACACCAACATAGTAATCACCCTTTCATTTTGACTAACTTTTGTTTTACCTCAGACCTCCTCAAAATGAAGATATAGTATATTGTGTTATTTATATTGTGTTCTGCATCTGTGTTTTGTCTAAAGTGCTTGTTTTTGACACCCCTCTTCTGTTATCTTTATTAGATTACAAAAACAATCTCTCAATACTTTCCAGAGAGTATGAAGATATACAAGGTAGGTAACATCAATACAGCTACAGCTTTTATTATTCCTCTTTTCCGGTGCCACGGCTTGCTCAGTCGCCACGGCTGCTCATCAGGGATAAATGCACACCATTCACCTTGACTGTTGATTTCTGTAAAGCTGCTTTAAAACAAAGTGTGTTGTGAAAAGTACTATAGAAATAAACTTGACTTTAATTGTTTCATAAATTATATGATATTACATAATATTAGTTACAACAAAATACCAATTTCCTGATGGCAGCATGCTTTGATAAAACATTAACTGTAACCAGACATAATTTTTTTTTTGTACAACGTTTCTAAATTTAAATAGGGCTTTATGTATTATATTATTTTATGTGTGTTGTTCTTGTGGTAGCCAGTTTCTGTCTTCTCTTAATCAGAAGGTCATCTGGCCTTTTATCTCCTAGTTTCTGTGTGACTGTTTGATTAACTACTAAAATACCTCGTGTTTCACTCCCATGTAGCGTTTGAGCAATGGGAGATGCAAACTTGTTCAAGGTCAGGGTACCAGTGGACATCTAATCATGCTTCCTTTTTGTTCCCTTTTAAATGCTTTATCTCAGCTGCTATGGAGATGGTCTCGGATGTAGCTGATCAGGCAAAGGACAGACTCAAGAATGGAGTGAGTTGCATGCACTGTGTGTGTGAGACTTAAATAGTGTGTGCTGTTTTTCACTGAGTAAAATTTTTTATTAATTGGGGTTGAATAAACTGTCTCGTTTATTTACAATAGATTCTTTATAAATGCATTTAAAGACACTAAAAGACAGAATTTTTTTTTTTTATATAATTGAAAATGGCAGGACAAGAATGTGTAAAGTATTCAGAAGTGTGCTGTGTGTTGTCTCAGGCAGATCTTCTGCGTCTGGTCAATATCGAGCACAATGTCCAGGGATTAAAGAACCTGCTTCAGGCTGGGAGGGTGAGAGAGCATATGAACTTCACATACAACCCAACTTGTCACATACTTACAGTATAAATAATTTAAGCCTGTTTGTGTTTAGGTGTTTGTAAAAGAGGGAACCCTGATGAAGGTCAGCAGGAAGTGCAAACAGCCACGTCATCTATTCTTGGTTTGTGATGTTATTTATTATTGATTTGTGTTAAAGCCTTCACAGCCCTTTGCTATTTCAGTCACAAATGACAGAACGTTTTTGTCAACAAAGGGAATTTTTATTCAGCCCTATTGTCTGTTGCTCGACTTTTCCCACACCCCTACATGGTGATGTCCTTGTTTTTTAAAGTTGGATTTCCTGGCAGGATGTTTTTCCATCAAAACTGTATGTTGTTTGTAAGGAAGAGAGAGACACCCATATACAACACACAACTTTTAGACCTAAGTATTTAATGTACAAATCTTAAAAATCGCAATTCTGGTTCATTTCTACTTCACAGAATCATTATTATTGTATACATTTTGTGTAGTTCAGTAATAACCTGTTAACTAAATTGTTGCATTTTTGTTTGTTAAATGTTAAATAGATTATTATTATTATTATTATATTAGACTGTTAAATAGATATTTGTTCACACACATGCAAATACACAAATATTCATACTCATTTACACATTTCAGGGCAATTTAGAGTAGCTAGTCCACCTATAGTGTCCCACAGTTTTTGGGAGGTGGTAGGAAACCCGAGAACGCACAGGAAACTCATGTAGACAACCGAAAATCCAGAGAGTAACAAAAGGACAAAAAAGAAACACAGACTGGGAGCTTTGATTCAAAAACGCTGTTCATTTATAGGTTTTTATTTTTGTAGTGTCTCTTTCAAAGGTGGGAAGTAACAAAGTACAAATACTTTGTACAGTTACTGTACTTAAGTAGTTTTCAGCCCATTAACCTATTTCAAGTAATTGCGTGGCTTTTTCAATCTACCACTGGTGTATCATTTCCTGGCTCTCACACACCACAGATGTAGGCTAGTTTACGAAGATAACAATGAGCAGGCAGAAGGCAACAGCATAAAGGGGTATGGGGTTAATGTGGATGAGACAGAGGGAGTCAGCGATGTAAACATGACTGAGCAGAGACATTCCTGATCACCATCATCATCTTTTCTCTGCTTGTGTTCTGGTGGATGGTGGATGTTGAGCCTGGATACATTAATTGGGTAACAACATTTGAAGTTTATTCACAACATCTTTTCTTTACTCACATATAAAAATAAATACAAACTCCACAGGAAAATAATTTTTAATCAGTACACATTTGTTTTACTGATGTGACAAGGTTTAAATCAGCATTAAAATCCTCCATGATGTGCATCAATTACCCAATGTTTTCTGGCATTTTTCCTTATAACGCCGAAACGACGTTGAATTACCCTTTTTTGATAGTACAGATAAAAGAAATACACCATTCGAATCTGTAAAGCACCTTTTATTTGTATACACTCATAATAACAAGACACTGTCATTTTGTAAAATAAATGAAACAGACAGGTGGTTCACAGACATAATAAATACTGTATATGAATAGAAAGCTTTCTCCGGTATCACCACATTAACCGTCCGTGTGGAAACATGCCAAAAGTTCCGTGAGGTGTTCTGATGATTTACGTAATTTAAAAAAACACAATAACTTTAAAACATTTGCAAGAATATTTTGTCTTTATGTTCTATGCTCAGTTTGGTGTCACTAAAAATAAACATGCATTTGTATAAACCATCTATATTTCCCCATGCCCATGTTGATTAGAGTAATTAAAACATGAAAAGTGTGCGATTAAATTGCGATTAATTTTGAGTTAACTCATGACAATCGTGTAATCGATTGACAGTCCTAATATATATATATATATATATATATA
>MU545793.1:7887562-7900062 GCA_024362625.1 Silurus asotus
TACCTGCAACTACAAAATAGCTGTATATATCTTTCCAATATCTAGAAAATATATTGAAAACAAGGCATGTGAGACATCATAGAAATCAGTTGTAAATTACATGATAAAGCACAGTGAATCTACTGCTTGCAGTATGTTCAAAAGTGAAAATCAGCCCTGAAACTTTCATCACTTCATTCCAACAGAAAAACCCACACTGACTGTGAGAGTGAATCCACAGAGCTCAATCTACGCTGAAGACACCATCACTCTGAGCTGTGGGCTGCAGAAGGTGACTGGAAGGAAGTTTTTCTGGTACAAAAATTCCAAGCTTGTGAACACTGAAGTTACTAACACACTTAGTGTGAGATTTGATAATGCAGAAGAAACAGTGTATCAATGTTGTGCAAGCAGGTCAAGATACTACCATAACAACAATGACTACCCCTACACAAGACTCAGTGATTCTGTCACCATTACAGCAACAGGTATTTTAGGATTTGTTTTTTTGCTTGTCAACAGATTTAGGAGAAATGTAAACAAAAATATATATATATATTTCTTTTTTTTTATAATATAATATTTGAACTTGTGACTTTCAGATCCACAGATCCACAATGTCTTAAACACCTCTAAGCAAAGTCTTTATATTTGTTATTATAGATTTAGATAAAGTATACTATTATTGTTATTAGCCTATTCAACAGATAACTCAATTGGCTCAAGTTCAAAAAATCAAAAACTCCAAAATCGGTTAAAAAAGTTTATAAATAATATCTGCTTCACTCTTATGTTCATTCTTTTTCTCTAATTTGGAATTATGTTTTCAAATTTTACTTAAAAACTGTGCATGTATTTTTAACAAATAACCAATATTTCTTGTTCTGAATTTAACAAACATTAATATTTTGAACATTAATAAGCCGCACCTGTCTATACGCCTACACTGAAACGTATAAACTTTACACAGGCTTTAACGAAAGACAGTGTCTGTTACACAGCTTGTATCGAAACAGTAGCAGACCAAGAAAGTCATTGTTCACTGTCTTCCTCCTTCCTTTCACAAAAAATTATCTCAGGAGTTTATCTTTTGGCATCATCGTGTGTTTAAAAATCACCATCGGTGAATCTTTTCTCCCGATGCCGTGCAGCTCAGAACACAGGTGAAGTGCTTTTTTTTTTATGCCCGGTTGTTTTCAGAGTGATTAATGATTAGCATTTCCTGTAGACAGTCCGAGTGAGCGGCAGGTCAAACGTCAGAAAAACCTCATTCATATTTATGATGTGGTGCGGCCCGATTCAGTGGGAGCGCATCTGATTTAATATAAAGAGTTTCATTTCACCTGAACCCGTTCGGCGATTTTATTGGTATAATGTTACGGGGCAGGAAAAATCCATAAATTAGATGCTACGTTGTTTAAGCCACGGGGTTCAAAGCGTGGGGAAAAAAGTAGCGGCTTATAGTCCGGAAAACACGGTATTTAATGCCCAGCAAATTAAAGTGTTTACTCACCATGTTCTGGGAATCAATGTAAATGTATTGCATCGGTTTAGGAACAATATAAAGCCTGTGTAATTCTTAGCTTTCAATATATAGCAAAAATATCATTGTGCACAATTAAAACAAGAGCACAGGATACATGGTCATTCCCAATGCTTGATGCAGAAGGCCATATGCAAAATTGTTTCCTAGATTTCTCGCAAATAAACCTCACTGAGTTTGCTTACAAGCTGTGTGTTAGCACTACAAACAGACACTTTCTATCCAAGCAACTTGAAATGGTTTCTAAAAGCAGAATCTCCTCAGGTATCGTAACAGATGGCTGTTGTGGAAAACTAAAATGCTCGTGATGGCCAAGTTTTTGCCAATTAGCACTTAGCAACTCTGTTCTATGTTGGCTGGATGTGTGAAAGGCCTTTATCACACCTCCCATTAACAAACAAACTCTATGCACACAGTGTGCATTTGTAAAGCAGTGCTTTTTAGACAGAACCAGGGATAAATGTTCTCGTCTGTCTGGAATGTGATCTGATTTGCCTGCATATGTGTACATGCTACCTGACCTCAGTCAGATATCAACATCAGCATTGTTCTGTTTGTAATGTCACGTCATTTTGGGCACTAAGGTGCTATTGTGGTGATGCGTCAATGAATAAAGTGGAAACCCACACACTATCAGCTACTGTGCATGCTTTTAAAAGCATAAATGATAACAATAAGCAGAAACAGAAACAGTGAGTTAATATATTTAATTTATCTGACAAACTAGATCTGATCATTGAGGCTTTCCTGCCATTAGTCAAGTACTTGTCAAATGGATTCTAGAGACAACAATGGTAATGTAATTCATAGCCAGCGCGGTTTGTTAATTAGTTTTTTATTGTTGTGTGGTAAAAATCCCAACCCACCACTACCAAAATACTCTTCCAAACCTCAGCAACGAATAAAAAAAAACAAGTGTGCCCCGAAGAGGAACCATTAGTTGGTATTTTAATGATCAAAACACAAAAAACATATCTTATCTGAAATCTTTAGCTAGATCTTTAGTTTGCTCTTGTTGCAGGTTTCTTTGGGTTAAGTATCGAAAAGGTCAATATTGTTATACTGGTTAACAAATGATACATTGTGCTGCACATCAGGAAAAGGAAAAAAAAAAAGCAGATAGATGGACAACATCTGAGAGCCCAGAAAGTTAATCAGTGATTAGAGTTACTCTAAAGAAACATTACAAAGGCCTTTTATACTACAGATTTTGCACCTTTTATTAAAATGAGAAAATTAAACATATCTGTAAATTAGGGATTTATGAAGTGTATTTTTTTTATACAGTTTATTAAATATTAGCAATAAAATAAAGAAGTCTATACAATGTTATATTTATTTATTTGCAACTGATATTAGACAGTATGTCCCAAAAGTCATGTTCTAATTAGTGATAAAAAAAAATTTTTTACTAGAAGATTTGCCACATATTGTATATTTTGGCACACTAAATCTTTGAGGTCATTATTAACAAGATTGAACTGAGATTAGATTTCTGACAGCACATTTCTCCTATAGATTGGAGAGAAGTCAGGAGTATGTCTCGGGGAGAATGCACCACCTCTGGTGTCTGTTTCCCAGGTAGCAGTGTGTATGAATTGCCCCGTTCATTTCAGCCTCACACACAGAAGGCATCACTGTCATGCCTGTGGCAAGGTAATTACACACACAAATGTACACATGCACACTTCAATGACATAGATAACCAGGTGGACTTAACATTTTCTTTACATCTCATTGGTCAAAGGTTGTGTGCAGAGACTGCTGCAAGAACAAAGTTCCCCTGAAATACATGAAGAACAGACGAGCCAAAGTTTGTAATAAGTGCTACATAGAGCTTTGCAAAAATGGTAAGAAAAGAAAAATAATTTAAAACATTACAATGGTCATTAAACCATACTTTACAGGTCTTTAACAGTGCTGGTAGCATGGTGGAAGATTTTATTGGATGTATTAGATGATGACTGTCAAATCTTTGATATAAGTGAACTGACTGACTTTAAAAAGGTTAGACTTTTCACCCAAATGTATGTATTCAGATGGTGATGTTGCTGTGCTAATGGAAAGCTCCAGTCGGCCACTGTCTGCCGTTTTCCAGAACATTCACACACCCAGTTTATGGAGGAGTCGTAAAGGCCACTTAACCTTCAACCACGTAAGCATTCATATCATCATCATACTAATGATGCTTTTAAGTTTCAATATTTATAATAAACACACAATGTTTTACATTTTTTTATTCTCTTATTTCATAATAATGCTAAAAAATGGACAGTGGGCACACCTAAATACATTTAAATAGGATTATATGCAAATCAGCTATGCTATGCACAATGCTTATTGAATGGTGAATGCCATTTATTAGCCTATACACACAAATAAAAATAAAACTAGTCTGATATTTTGGAAATCTAGTGTAAATTTATTCCTAGGTTATAGAACACAATAAAAAAAAAAAAAAAAAACAGGCAATCACTGTTAAAATCTTAAGCTTAGTACAGAGCTTTTATATTGGGTAAGATGCATTTTGTTTACTCAAAAATGGTCATCAGAAATTTAAATGTAGCACAAAGCATTTACTCTATTATCAAATCATTTCAAATCAATTGAAACCTATCTGTGCCACAGCCATTCTGACAAGCGGGCCTCGCTCTAAAAAAAAAAACAGGCAATCACTGTTAAAATCTTAAGCTTAGTACAGAGCTTTTATATTGGGTAAGATGCATTTTGTTTACTCAAAAATGGTCATCAGAAATTTAAATGTAGCACAAAGCATTTACTCTATTATCAAATCATTTCAAATCAATTGAAACCTATCTGTGCCACAGCCATTCTGACAAGCGGGCCTCGCTCTCTGGGAGGATTGATTGTTTACTCTCTTTGCTGTGTTCATTACAACATCACCTGCCAATCATGTGCACCTATGAATTCATTTGGAACAGACAGACGTTTACTCAGTGTGTTTAATCCTGCCCTATGACACAACATGAGCAGTAGTTTAATTCTGTGATTCAGTTGACTGAATACACATCATCGGGAAAGTCTGGGCATTACCAAACAATATCATATATAATATTCCGTGTTTTTATAGCAAAGGATAAAAATCAAATATAATTTACCTTTAATGGGGTCTGCTATTTCTAATATTGTGCAGGTGACAGGATCAGATGGTGAAATGAGTGGGACTTTGCAGAGGAGTCGAAGTAGAAAGCGTAGCTGGAAGAGTCTGTGGTTTCTACTGAAAGATAAAGTGCTGTATACATATCCACAGCCTGAGGTAAAATAAACGTGCACATTTATAATTGAGGCAATACGAAATTTAATTATAAAAAAAAAACTAGAATCTCTCTTTCCTTTTATTTTTTTCTCATTAGGAGCGGGTTGCATGTGAGTCCCTTCCTCTGCTAGGTTTCTCAGTAAAGTCAGAGAATGAAGGAGAAAGCAGTGTGTTTCAGCTATACCACAACACTACACTCTATTACACGTTCAGGGCTCAGGATACACACACAGCACAGAGGTAAGTCACAGGTGATTTCATGAGGCGATACAGAATGTGCTAAAGAATCATACATTAATTGTATATGTATACTGTTTTTAAGGTGGGTGAGTGCCATGGAAGAGGCCACAGTCCTGTAGCAGCTGTCTAAAGAGGGCAATTATATTTCTTATTATGATACCAAACAACTGTGAAATCCACACAGACCTGTTTTTTTCTTACAGTGATACATCTTTGATGCGAAACTCTGAAGACAAAAATTATCCCACCTTAAAATTATTTCCTTCCAAAGATCAAATAATATCAAATGGCAAATTGTATGATAAATTAAACTAGCGTAATTAGTATTATTTATTAGCCAAGAAAGAGACAGAAAGCTAGAATATTCTGATTTGATGAAAAAAGCAATAGTTTTGACTCTATTGAAGATTGACTGACTTAATTACTGCTAAAAATCTAACCAGGCTACATGACAACAAATTAAGCATTTATAATTCATATTCACTTTAATGGGTTAGACGTTCTGGCGTTTAGCTACTTATTTGCTGTTTGTTTCCAAAGATAGATGCTCTATCGATATATATGATTACTGTTAATTTGTTAGTTTGTTTTGTTCTCATATGTATAAATGTTATTATATTACAATTTATTATTAATTGCATCTTGCAGCAGGACTCACTGCAATTGAGCATTTTAGGTTTCCATAATAAACATTTGAAATGAAAGTATAAGCACTGAAAAATCAAGTCTACGTTATGTGCTGTTTGTCAAATTATTTACAATAATGTATAATAAAGATCATGTGTAAATATCATTGATATAGTGGTATGATGTATGTTCATGATATTTTATAGGTATTCTTTTACATACTGTAATTTCATGCACACAGACACACAATTTGATGCAATGGATTTTCTCCTCTGGAAGGTATTATCATAAAATTCTGAAGGTTGGGGGCCTTATTGTATGGTTTCAATCTGACTTCCTTTGACCCATCAGTACAGGAACTAGGGCAGAATTAAATATCAGTCTCCTTTAAAACATTATTCTAAGTTAAAGGTTAATTTTGGCTGTATGCATGATTCTTAGCAGGGTTTTTTTTGTCCCTAGTGCACATTTTAAGACCATGCCTTTGACGTCCTCATCGTCAGAGATACATCATATTTAGAGAATAGAGGATTTGTGAGGGGTGGTGTTTGCACCCGTAGTGAATGACGCAAATAGTACTTTTATTCCTATTATGTAATACAACTGGCACAAGAAGTGTGACTATTTAGAGCTCAATACTGTAGTGTCCTGTGCAACCTGTGGGTGGCAGAACACTGCAAAACCAAGTGCACTTCACTTTAAAGTGTTCCTCAATATGACACATTACTATGATCGTCCATATGTAAGGTTATTATAGTGATTTGCAATGGCAGTCTATTCACGTGATTTATGTGGTGATAGTCTTTAATTAACATCTCTTCAGAAAGTAATTAAAAACTAATATTTAAAAGTATAAAAATTGGAAGTGTGAGGAAAGGCAGGGCAGTGCTGTCCTGTTTCCCAGTTCCCCTGAGATGATCTGACCCAGAATCTAGAGATAAAAAGAGGGTGAGAGAATTTTTTTTCCCTGAAAGTTAGGGACACCTTGCCCCAAATAAGGCAAACATTCATCATTTGAACTCCCTCTCCACTTTTCTCTCCTGCGTCACACGCCTATTCTGCTCAGTCTGTCTCCTCATTTCCTTCCAGGCTATCATCTACTGCTCTGCCACATGCTAAGAGCTTAACTGTTCTTCATGTGTGATCCAGTGTGATGCTGTTATGTGCTCAGCAATAACTGTCACATTTTAATGATGCAATGATACAATTAGGTCGGGGAAATTGGTGTGCACTAGTTACGCATTTAGCATGCATAGTGAATAAAACATGAAGGTTAACCATACTGTTGTGTTGTTGTTGTTTTTATCTTGATATTAAGTGTCGTTTACTGCTTCTTCCTTCTCCTGCATCTTTATGTAAATGCTGTCCAAAATCAAATGTATTTTTAACTGTATTTGTATTAACTAGATTTTTTGTGTTAGTCTTTTAGATACCAGGCCATTTAATGAACATTATCTAGGTAATCAGTATTTGTTAACAATATTGTGTTGCTACTCGGTTTCCAGAAGCGATTCCCTTACGTAGAATTACCTCTTCAGTGGTGGTCAAAACCCTTGTAAAATTTTTCACCACTTTTGGGCTGCCCAAGGTGGTTTAAACGGATCAAGGAACTAACTTCTTGTCCAAGCTGTTTTCACAGGTTATGAAAACACTAAACATAACTCATCATGTGTCCAGTCCTTATCACCCTGAGTCCCAAGGTGCATTAGAAATGCCGCAAATGTAAATGTTAGAAAGGTTTCACCAGACCTTGAAATCTATGTTAAGGAAATACTGTTTAGACACTGATAAAGACTGGGATGAAGGAGTGCCTCTTCTGCTGTTTGCAGTAAGAGAAGCTGTTCAAGAATCTCTTGGATTTAGTCCTGCAGACCTTGTTTTTGGTCATTCAGTTAGAGGTCCTTTAAAAACCCTTAAGGAGAAGTTTCTTGTAGATAGTGGTAGGAAACACAATATTTTAGACTATGTAAGCAAATTTCGTGAGCGTCTGCACAAAGCTTGTACCCTAGCCCGTGAAACCCTAGGGTTGTCGCAAGGTCGTATGAAGCAGTGGTATGACAAGAAGGCAGTCTCCCGGAAGTTTCAACCTGGTGACAAAGTAATGGTTTTACTTCCTATTCCTGGTTCATCCTTGTCTGCCAAGTTTTCTGGTCCATACTCGGTTAAGGAAAAACTTAGTGACACTGACTATGTTCTCTGCACCCCTGACCGAAAACGCAAGACACGGGTTTGTCATATTAACATGCTGAAAGAGTATCACGCCCGTGAAGGTGTCTCTAGTTCTGAAGACTTATGTGGTGATGAGGCAGTTTCCACTGGCTTGGTAACTGTAACAGATAGTAGTGAGAAGCCTACTGCTGATTCAGATTCAGATGGGTTGGTTGTACGTGCACCACAAACCTTTTGTCGACTTTTAAATTCCAGTATTTTATCCACCCTCTCTTCCTTCCTAGGTCATTTGCCTGACCCCCAGAAAGCCGATATTGAAAACCTTATTAGTTTGTTTCCAAGAGTTTTTCAAGATGTTCCTTCTCAAACAACAGTCTTACAACACGATATACAAGTTACCACCACTGCACCTAGTAAACAACATGCCTATCGAATCAATGCAAATAAGAGAGAAGTTATGAAAGGGGAAGTTAAGTACTTATTGGAACATAAGTTGGCCAAACAGAGTTGTAGCCCTTGGAGTTCACCTTGTTTATTAATTCCTAAACCTGATCATTCATACCGTCTGTGTACCGATTATAGACGTGTTAATGCTGTTACAGTCCCCGATTCGTATCCCTTGCCAAGGATAGATGACTGTATTGATAATGTAGGTTCAGCTCGTTTTGTGTCAAAATTGGACTTGCTTAAGGGTTAGTGGCAAGTACCACTGACTCCTCGTGCCTCAGAAATTTCTGCTTTTGTCACCCCTGACAGTTTTCTGCAGTATACAGTTATGCCCTTTGGACTTCAAAATGCTCCAGCCACGTTCCAGTGTCTTATTAATATTGTGTTGGCAGATGTTCCTCACTGCTCAGCTTATCTAGATGACCTTGTTATATATACACCAGGGACTGGGCCACACACTTAGATGTTCTGGAAATGGTTTTCAAAAGACTGGAACAAGCATCATTAACATTAAACTTGGCCAAATGTGAGTTTGCTCAAGCAACTGTTACATACCTTGGCAAGCAAGTAGGCCATGGACAGGTCCGTCTAGTAGATGCTAAAGTGACTGCCATATTAAATTTTCCTGCGCCTTCAACGCGTCGAGAGTTACGGAGATTTCTTGGTATGGCAAGATACTATCGTAGTTTTTGTAAAAATGTTTCTATTGTTGTTGCATCCCTTACATCCTTGCTTAGTGCCTACAAACCCTTTGTTTGGACTACAGATTGCCAACATGCTTTTGACAGTGTAAAGGCTATGTTATGTAATTCACCTGTACTTGCAGCTCCAGATTTTTCTAAACCTTTTAAGCTTGAAGTGGAGACAATGCTAATATGATAATATGGTAATATGATAATATAATGTAAAATAATGTAAAATATTATAAAACATTTCATGTAATAACATTTGTTTTTATTATAAAATTTACAGTAAACAATGATGTGGAAAAGCAAGAAATAAATTGTGTCATTTTGTACGGGATAAACACCACCCCTTACCAATCCTGGATCTACATGGGAAGATATTTTTAGACAATAAGGATCAGAGACATGGTCTGAAATGTGCACTGCTGAAGACAATGCATCTATTTTTCACAAATGCTGACAGCCTGAATAATGTTGTAACTCAAACTGCTATTTGAACCTGCTTTATTTCTTGTGATAAAAGGTCCATTGGAAACTGTACAATATTAATTTAATCATGAGTATCTGTTTAATTTTGGTCATGGTGGATCTGTAGACTATTATTCAGCAGGTGGTGGAAATACTCCATAGAAATGAATGCCCATCCTTCACAGAACACCATGCCAATTCAGCCAATTCACCTACCAGCATGTTTTTGGGATGTAGGAGAAAAACCAGGAGGAAACATAGCAGAATATATACAGATATCTGTTCTTGGTATTTTTATTGTGATTAATGGAATACATTTTTGTACAGTATAAACGCAATAATAAATTAACACCTTTGACATAAAGTTGTTATCAAATAGTACTTGTTTCTTTATGAAATGGAGGACAAGTCCTAAAAAGGCAAATATCTAAAGATACTAAAACGTAATTAATCCTTTATATAGCCATCTTACATTCTATAACTATTCTGTTAAAAGCTATTGTGTGTATGAGGTTTTAAGAAAACCGTGCAACTACTGGGATTGCAGTATGTTTATCATGATTAGGCAGTTCAAAGAATAATGAACAAAATAGATCTCAACCCACCAACTACTTCTCTTTCATTCTGTTCTTTTGCTGTTCATGTTAATTATGCGAAGTGCATTAACAAGGATCTGTTAACGACTCAGTGACTATTATAGTTCTATAAACAGAACTTAGTACATTTTAAATATCCAGTAAATATAAAAGTATCTGGACGTAATAGCAAAAGAAGGCTTGATGTACCAGACCTGTTGTACTGTATATGTAAATATCAAGGATCAGAAAATATGTGTTACACTACAGATTTAAAAAGCCACATAATTATCTTATAAAGCTTGGTGCATACTAGATAATCCAAACATTCTGGCATGTATGTGGTGTGTATACTTCAGACATGTGGGCATGTAAACTAAAAGACATGTATGGACTTACAAGGTAAATGAGTTATATGAACGGAGACGAAAAGAGAGACTGAGAGATAGAGAGAAATAAAAGAGTTTTAAAAAAGGAAAAGGGGAGGGCAGTATTGTCAGAATGACATTGTCCTGGCATTTCTGGGTCTTGAAAGTTCCTTATGTTCCTCTGCATTGCAGTACAGTGGGTGGGGCATGTATCCTTTTTTCTACATTTAAAACCCAATTTGTTCCTTGGCACATTCTGTACTGGTGCTTTAATCTAGTGTTACATGTAACCTCCACACTACATACATATTAGTAATGGTTGGGTTTTTGTACCACGCCCAGTTACAGACCAAACACCTGACCTGATATAGGAAGAATAACATTTATGACACAAATGGGCTTTTAACATTTTAAAATTATTTATTTAACCTGTTTTAATACTCCAGTGTTCTATTTGCCCACCAAATAGACTAGCATCCTGTAATACTCTCTATATTATTGTACTATAAATTATTTTTCTAAGAAACGTTAACAGTTGTAATGAATCATGGAAAGCCTATATTTATTACTCCTTACTGCACCTAGCGGGTTTATGTTTTAAAACCATTTTGAGGTTTTCCTTCTATTCATGTTAAAATATGTCTGAATCATGCACAAACCACTTTTTTAGCCTAGTTTTACTCTGACCCATGGATAAATTAGCAACTGCCTATTGCTCAGTTTCATCCTGCACACACATGCAGCAGCTCTTAAATGTCAGTTATAGATATAAAAAAAAACACAACATTTTTACTTGCCTAAGAGATGCTAATCTAATTTGGATTAGTTTACTCTAAAAATGCTACATGACTATGAGTTCAAAATTAATTTCCTTCATAGACCTTCATATATGTTTTCATGTGATCACATATCATTGTCACTTTATGATTAGGTGAATGTATAATGTATATTTGGTTTTTTGGATGGATATCGTTTATAAAGTGAGAGTGATGTGTGTATAAAATTTTTTTTGCAAGGGTTTAAACCAGGTATACTACATATCCAGCAATCAGTTTAGGTTAAGGCCTCGGTTTTATTCTTGTCATTTATTCTATTTTAGACCTTTTTCTTAATCTTCTCTTAGCTTTTTCTGAACTCTTTCTGGCTTTTAGCTGAAGAACTCTTTCTTGTCCTCATTCAGAGCAGCAGAGAAACGGAGCTGGCTTCTTCTGTTGAGCATGCACAACATTAGAGACAACATCACTCATCAGCTGTGCTCAGAATGTTTACAGAATATTCCAAACTGTGTGTTGATGAATATGGGTTCAAGTTAAGGATTATGTAACACTCAACATTCTACTAGGTGCGATATGTTAAACCAGGTTTCCTAACAAACTGCTTCTTATCATGTTCTTGGTTTTTGCACAACTTGCACAGACACCAATGCCAGATTCAAGGTTCATAAAAATGCCATAAAAGTTGTTGTTTGTATATTGTTTAATTCCAGTTATAGTGTCTTCCAATAAAAGCAAAACATTGTGTAAGTTATTTCATACAGTGCTGCTGGTTCAGCTGGGGAGCAGCTTTAAAAGCCAAAGCATCCCCCTTACCACCCCCAGTCCTGTGCCAAATATCTAAAGCATACACACACTCTCACAGATTGCGCTTTGCTCACCCACACACTCAAATCTAGGCCATATACTCCAGCATTGTGGACATGCAGGGACTAAATCAGGACAAGGCTGCTCACACACACAGTGAAAGGAACATTTTCATGGCAACAAAACTCTGTAAACTGATATTCTTATCAGTCAAGTGCACAGAGAGCATGTGTTAATATAGCTGCAGACATTTTTTTGCATTTATTAAAACACTGTTCATTACACTTGTATAGCAAAGCAATCAATGGTGTAATTCTCTACATCCAGCTTTAAAAATGACCCTGTACTCACCTTTTTTTTGCACAAGAATACTGGTCTAAAGCACATTGAGAAGGTCACAAATGAACGCTTGACATGCACACCTGTAAATTGACAACCAGTCCAGGTGACTACCTTGTGAATCTAAAGAAATATTGCAATGAGTGTACCAAACTCTAATCAAAGTTAAATGGAGCTACTTTGGACAATAGAATCATATTTT
>MU545793.1:7902562-7912350 GCA_024362625.1 Silurus asotus
TGCAATTTGCCTAGAAACTCCTTTTTCCTTTCTGTTTTGCCTGGACTGTGCACACCTAAAGTGCACTTTTCCCCCTGGTTCTGTGTGTTTAGAAAGCCTCTGGATTTTAAAACTGTATCTAAATCATACCAAAACCTTTGTTATTTTGGTTTTTGTTTTGGTCATGGCTTTTGTCACATATGGACCAATGTGTGGACTGTGTGTTTAGATGCTCATTATATAAATAGGCAGTGGTAAAGAATATTATAAAAACAAATGAGAACGACAAAGTATCATTAGTATTACGACTTGGAAGGATCGATGAGCCTGTGTTAGATCCAGTATGGTATGCAGCTGTCAGGAACAGACTGTATTAAACTGGAGGATGACTTCTTGCTGCACCTTTTCCTTCTCTAAACCCATTCACTACAATTTGTATGACTGCCTTGATGATTGGTTGCTGTGGAAATCAACATCCTGTTTGCTGTGGTTATGTCTGACATTGCTGCAGTATCGGGACGACCGTACCTACTTCCTCTCCACTTTCTTATACACATGCAGACGATTTTTTTGCATCGCTTCACAAATAAGTAAGCATGCCATCTGTTTCTGTATAGTGTTGTTCTAGAGGATAAACATTTTCAAGTATGTAGCTTTCATTATAGATTTATCATATGCTTACAATGTTTACATGTATTTGTACTTATTTTTGGGCATATTTGCATGTTTGACTAATGACCTAATTAGGGATGAACCTCTGCAGACGTTGCATTTGGGGCACCTTTCGTTTCAACTGTCAGTGTGCTGTACACTTTTTATTGCATTTCCAGATTAACAAATGCTCTCTAGAATCTCACCTTTTCATCAGTTTTAGTGATTGTTTTAAAGAGCAAGCTAAATATGTTAACACTTGTACACAAATATATAATATAATACTATAATATAATAGGGTTTTAATAGTAAAAAAAAACCCTGAAGTCTTATTGCAACTCAGGGCATATGAAATATTTTCTGACAATATACATCTGCATTTACACTTTGGAAAATAAATATATGGTTGTCTTTCTAAGGAAGTTTGTTCTTTCTAAGGAAGAATGTTAAACCCAAGAACAACGTTTTCTTTTCACGAGTTTTTAAAGCTTCCGTAAGAAAACCACAACTCTGCTATGTGCCAGGCCAAATTATGCCATTCTTTTTATTCCTATAACACTGCACCCTGTACATTTTTTTTCTTTTTTATAAATTTTCTGCACACTCCTATATGCTAGTTTTGCCATTTGACTTTTAAAGCTAATGACTTTGCTATTGATTCCAGGTCTAATAATGCACACACATTTATGAAAACCTTTTTGCCTTATGCATTCAAACCCATACAATTATGCAAACATACAGAATCACTATATTGCAGTGTTTCAAAATTCCTCATTGATGTTAAAAAATCAAGCGGTGGATAGTTCGCAATAGCGCTGACGTGCCAGCTGCTGTTTGAGATGTATCGAGAATGTATTGAGAATATCTCGGGACGTGAATCACGCTTCTCCTTATTGCATGTAGGAATCTGTTGTTTTGTTTGACCTGTATGTAGGCAGGTGTGTAGTTGTTTCAAGAGCTGAGAATGTGCACCCATGGAACAGTTTGGATTTATGAGAGTGTTGTGTAAGTTCTGAACAAGCTAACATAAATGAAGTACTGGTGTAGCTCACCTTTTGGAATTCTCATCTAGAAACACTTGGATACTTACACATACATACACGCACTATATTTCTGCACTTTCTGTTTGGTCATGCTATAAGGTGCTTCAAAATGAACTTGCTTTCCCTGTTGTCTGAGAATATCTTAGCACAGACTTTAAAATGCAACATGATAACCTCACCTGCCCACACAATACCTTTTCGGTGTGTTGCCTTCCAACGCATACACACATAGAACAACCACTCCTTCACACATTCTCATTCACAAGCATGCTGTCTATCCTCTGATTTCAAGTATCTTAAAATAGATAATTAGTTTGTATGTGCCTCTATATTTATGTGCATGTGTTCACTGCTAATTCCCAGAGGCATGAAGTAATGTAATGCTGTAGCTTGCTTTAATGTTACACTTCAATGTGTTCGGACATGTCCCTGGTAAAGATGTTTAGGAATGTGGGCAGGAATGGATGGGTGTGGCTCTAAATCTATTTAAATGTAGACTGGATTGTCCACGATTGTCTAATTCTGGTCTAATTATGACCAGCTAATGTATTGAAATAAATGTTAATGCCTAGCTTGTTTACAGATTATTTCTTTCTAGCCTTTCAGCATTTACTATGGTACTGTTTGAAGTACGTGTGGTGCGGTGGCTACTGCGGGGTGCCAGTCCTGAAAGTTGTGTACTTGCTAAGCATCTGTTACTCGTTCACAGGCTGTGTGTGAGCGGTCACCATGGCTCCCTTCCTGAGGATCACCTTTAATGCTTATGAATTTGGTGCCCTGTCTCCAGTGGCCGAAGCGCCGTTTTGTGCAGTCAAGATTAAGGAGTCGCTCAACACAGGTGAGTGAGTTGGTGAGTGAAGGAGTGTGTGAGTAAGTGTGTATGTGTGAGTTTTAATCATTGGTGGGTTTCTGTCCTTAAATACATGTAGTCTTGATTCTTCTTTTTGGCTAGAACGAGGAAAGACTCTGATTCAGAAGAAGCCTACCATGTTTCCAGCTTGGCGCGTCAGCTTTGATGCACACATTTATGAAGGTCGCGTCCTCCAGGTCTTGCTTATGCGCACTGCAGAAGAGCCGTTAGCAGAAGTCACACTTGGTGTATCTGTTCTTGCAGAGCGGTGCAAGAAATCCAGTGGCCGTTCAGAGTTTTGGGTATGTACGCATGTGCATGCATGTGCTTCACCATGTGCATTTATGTATATTTGAATCCATTCTGTCTTTCTTAAGGTGGATCTGCAACCTTCAGGAAAAGTGATGATGTCTGTTCAGTATTTCTTGGAAGATACGGACACAGGTGAGATTATGCCTATTCCCATTGCGTCTCACTTTTCTTAATCTTTTATACAAACAGAAACACAAAATGAATTAATTTGCATGCATGCACGTACATTTTACCAGAGTGGCTTGTATCATTAAAAAAATTTAAATAAATGGAGAGTATTAATAAACAGATTTTGATGTTTTACACAATATATAGCCGAGTGTTGAAAAATTAGCATCACTGGTTTCTGAGAGAAAAACAAGAAAGAAACAAGATAGAAAGTGAAGGGTGGGCAATATGTTTGCAGATGTAAACTGATCTAATCACCCTCACTGTTAATTACATAATTACATTGTTTACATAAAGGCATTACACACAGCTGACAAAAGAGAATTTATAAAAGAGAAAAAAAATCAGTGAAACCGGTCTTTTAACAAATGTCTGTTGTTGGCCATAATTGTTTTCCAGTGATATGTTTTTGTAATTATTTTATGAATGTATTTCTTGTTTGTTAATTGTCTAAGCAGTAGAATACTGGAAATGTATTAGAAGTCTCAGCATATTGAACAATATCAAAAGTGTAGTAGATTTCAGATGTATAGAAAGTCTATCAATGTTTTATTAATTAGTCCATGTGAAAACCTCTCTCATACACCAGTCCTTCTTTCTTGGTCTTTATTCTCATTGCATTTCCATTCTGATAGATTTAACAATCATCACTTGTTTCAAAATCATCAAATCTTCATAAAAGAGAAATCATGTTTTATTTCTGCATCATGATGAACTAAAGTGACCTCTTTTTGTTGCTAGCTGTGTGTTGTTTCCTTGTCAAAACTCCGTTAGGTTAACTATCATTCTTTATCAGGATGCTAGGGTTTGACAGCTGCACTCCAGGAAGAAGGAGGTGCCCATCTGACAGGAAATTATTAGCTTTGTGCAAGATGACAGAGTCTGATTGTTGCTGATTGATGTGCTCAGAGGAAAAGATTTTTTAAATGTCATTTCTATTAACGCAGTATAAACTACAATATATCAAATGCAACAAATGTGTGCTTTTTTTTACTCTTTCTATATACTTTCTCCTCAAGGCTTGTGTGTAATCGGTTTCTTTTCCTCTCCCTATTTTCTACTTTGCAGAGTCTTATCAGTCGGTAGTGACAGAGGAAGAGGCTCCAACTATAAATCGGCGTCGTGGGGCTATTAAACAGGCCAAAATTCACTTCATCAAAAACCATGAGTTCATCGCCACCTTCTTTAGACAACCCACTTTTTGCTCTGTGTGCAGAGACTTTGTCTGGTGAGGATGTGTGTGGTTGTGTGTGTATGTGTGTGTGAAAAGTGTGAAAGAGAGTAATCATATTGTGACAGTTAAATCAAAATGTGTGTGTGTATATGTAAAACTTGGACATTGTTTTTAGACTAGTCAATGTGCAGCTTGTACAGCAGTACAGATTTACTGTCCTCTGAAAATAACTCAAAATACAGCCATTATTGTCTTAATAACTGTCAACAAAAGTGCGTACACCCTAAGTGAACATGTCAAAACTGTGTCCAAAGTGTCAATATTTTGTATGAGCGCCATTGTTATCGATCTCTGCCTTAATCCTCCTGGCCATGGAATTCACCAGAGCTGCACAGGTTGCAGGGATTCTCTCAAACAATAGTATAGTGACATCACGGATTCTGTATGTTAGACACATTCTACACTTCCGCTTGAGGATGCCCCACAGGTGCTCAACAGGGTTCAGGTCTGGAGACATACCTGGCCACTCCTTTACCTTTAGCTTCCTCAGCAAGGCAGTTGTCATCTTGGTAGTGTGTTTGGGATCGTTATGTTGGAAAACTGTCAATCAGCCAAGCTCGGATAAATAGAGAAAGTTGTTTTAGGAAGGGCATCCAGCGTAAAACATGTGCCAAATCAAATATTCAGTTTCATACCAGATCGGTTGAAGCCTGGGTTACCAAAGATGCCACAGGTATTGTTAGTGAACAGGGTACCAGTGAAAATTGGGCTATTCTTGGCCAAAGGAGGAAAAGAAAAGGGGGAAAATTACTACAGAGACTGCAGGGAAAGAGAGTGGAGTTTAGGATTGGTAGTTTAAATGTTGGTACTATGATTGGTAAAGGGAGAGAGTTGGCTGATATAATGGAGAGGAGAAAGGTAGATATGTTGTGTGTTCAGGTTAACAAGTGAAAAGGGAGTTAGGGGTAATGATAAATGTCATCAGTGCCTATGCTCCGCAAATGAGTTGTGAGAGAGAGGAGAAAGAAAAATTCCGGAGTGAGTTGGATGAAGTGGTAGAAGGTGTACCTATTAATGAACGATTGGTGATTGGGGCGGACTTAAATGGGCATGTAGGTGAAGGGAACAGAGGTGAAGGGTAGGTATGGCCTTAAGGAGAGGAATGTGGAAGGACAGATGGTGGTAGATTTTGCCAAAAGGATGGAAATAACATTGGTGAATATGTATATTAAGAAGAAGGAGGATCATAGGATGATGATTAAGTGTGGAGGAAGGTGCAAACAGGTGGACTATATACTATTCAAGAGTTGCAACCTGAAGGAGATTGGAGACTGTAAGGTGTTGGCGGGGGGCAGTGTAGCTGGACAGCATCAGATGGTGGTCTATAGGATTGCATTGGAAGTGAAGAAGAGGAGGAGTGTGAGGACTGAAAAAATAATATGGTGGAAAGCCAAGGAAAAGGCACATGAGGAGCTGTATGAGAAGTTGAACACTAAGGAAGGAGAAAAGGATTTGTACTGATTGGTGAAGCAGAGGGACTGAGCTGGGAAGGATGTGCTAGAAGTTGGAGCAATAAAGAATGGAGGTGGGAATTTTGTTAACTAGTGAGGAGAGTGTGTTGAGAAGAGGGAGGGAGTATTTTGAGCAGCTGATAAACAAGAAAAATGAGAGAGAGAAGGTTAGATGGTGTGGTGTGGAAGCAGGAAGTGGGAAGGATTAATAAGGAGGAAGTGAGAGCAGCTATTAAGAGGATGAAGAGTAGAAAGTCAGTAGGACCAGATGACATACCAGTAGAAGCGTGGAGATGCTTAGGAGAGATGGCAGTGGAGTTTTTAAACAGGTTGTTCAACAAAAAAAATGTTGGAAGGTGAGAGGAGGCCTGAGGAATGGAGAAGGGGTATGCTGGTATCGATTTTTAAGAATAAGGGAGATGTGCAGACCTGCAGTAACTACAAGGGAATTAAGTCGATCAGTCACCCCATGAAGTTATGGGAAGGAGTAGTGGAAGCCAGGCTGAGAGAAGAGGTGACCATGTGTGAGCAACAGTATGGTTTCATGCAGAGGAAGAGCACCACAGACGCCTTATTTGCTTTGATGTTAATGGAGGAGTATAGAGAAGGTCAGAAGGAGTTGCATTGTGTGTGATTTAGAGAAAGTGTATGACAGGGTGCTGAGAAAGGAATTGTAGTATTGAATGAGGAAGTCAGATGTGTCAGAGAAGTATGTGAGGGTGGTGCTGGACATGCTTGAGGAGAGTGTGACAGCAGTGAAGTTTGCCATAGGAATGACTGGTTGTCTTTTTGTGAGCCAGCTTCAGAAGAGGTTCCCTTCTGGGATGACAGCCGCGCAAACAGACTTGCAGTGTGCGTCGTATGGTCTAAACACTGACAAGCAGACCTTCCACTACTGCAATCTCTAAAGCAATGCTGGCAACACTCATGTGTCTATTTTTGGACCAGCTTCTGCACCTGGCACACAGCACAGGGACTCAACTTCTTTGATCAACCCTTGAGGCCTGTTCGGAGTGGAACCCGTCTTGGGAAAACCTCTGTATGACCCTGGCCACTTTACTGTAACTGTTAAAGTTCCAGGAGGTTACTGATCTTGTAGCCTCAGCCATCGTTGTGGAGAGCAACAATTTTCATTCTCAAATCCTCCGAGAGTTCTTTGCCATAAGGTGTCATGTTGTAAATCCAGTGGTCAGTATGAGAGAGAAACAAATTTGTATGGTCCTGTCAAGCAGATAAAAACATGAACATGATGAATAGGACATGTGGCTTTGTGTGGTTACACAACGTACAGCTGAGGACAGTTTTAAGAGGACAGTAAATCTATACTGCTACACAAGCTGCACATTGACTACTCTAAAGTATATCCCAATTAAATTTCTATAGTATTGTTCTTTGAGAAGATATACTAAAATATACTACACTTATTAGGGAAAAGTAATGGGTGTCTCAGAAGTTGGTACACATCTTCATACATATAGTTTCTCCCACTAATGATTAACTCATGTTAACACATCAGGTGTTATGGTTGTAACTGCTCATCACAGTTCATCACACTCAAACACTCTTTGGAACGCAATTTTGAGGAAAAAAAGGTTCCTCTCTCTATGAAGACTTCTGGGACACTGTAAAATGGTATTTTGTATTGTAGAATAATATACAGAGTATAAAGCTGTGATTATATTGAACTAACTAAATTTCTGTTTTAACTTGCCAGGGGATTAAACAAGCAAGGATACAAGTGTAGACGTAAGTATTGATGTCTTCATATCTTCTTTCCAGCCATCTTTTTTTAATTGTTTTTTTTTTTACTTTTGCTTCTTTTGTTATTACAGAATGCAATGCAGCTATTCATAAGAAGTGTATTGATAAAATAATTGGCAGATGTACCGGGACAGCGGCCAACAGTCGTGACACTATGGTATGTGCGATATTCTTAGCATGTGAACTGTTTGGGTGCATTGTTTTGTTACACGATGATGTGTTTATGTTTGGGTGTGTGTTCAGTTTCAGAAGGAGCGCTTTAAAATTGATATGCCACACCGCTTTAAGACCAACAACTACATGAGCCCAACCTTTTGTGACCACTGTGGGAGTCTGCTATGGGGTCTTGTTAAGCAGGGACTGAAGTGTGAGGGTGAGCAAGACAGCAAGAATCATGGATTTGTATATACATTGGTGATGTTTTATTTTTTATTGCTTCTGAGTGCCACTATTTTCCTAGACTGTGCTATGAATGTGCATCATAAGTGCCAGACTAAAGTCGCCAACCTTTGTGGAATCAACCAAAAACTATTGGCTGAGGCTCTTACTCAAGTGGGCCCTGTGAGTATGCATGTGTACTTTTTTTGTTTTGTTTTGTTTTGTTTTTTTTTTTAATTGAAAATTGTTACAACATATTTTAATTTCTTTTCACAGCAATTCTAGTATATGTTGCTTTTTCTTTTTTTTTGAGAGGAAAAACTAGTGAAGTGTTTAAAAAAAAAAAAGTTACTGTATTTTATAATTTGCATGTCATTTGCAGTACGTAATGCAAATTAAAAACTTCAACTATTCTGGTTTAACATTCTACCTGAGTGATTCAGACAGGAGTAAACTTGTTTGCATAGTTTTTTTTGCCGCTTTCAAGACTTGAAACGTCATTGTAAAAGTAGTTATTGTTGTTCGTGCTTTTATATATACTGTATATTTACCTGAAAATTCAGATACCAATTCATGCTTATAAAAAACATACAATGTTAAAAATGAAAAATTCTACAAACTTAGAGATTACTTAACAGAATTTCATTAAAGCATTCTATAGTACCATAAGTAATAAGCATTTTCTTTTCTTTTCTTTTTTTTTTAATAATTTTTCAGACAATATTGTTTCCTCCCCCATTTCAATATCTTGGGATGTTTTTGAAATTATTATTTCAGGGGGGTGGCACTGTATTTTTTTTCCATGAATGTTTATTCACATATCCAAATGCACATGTGCATTTGCCTCACAGAAATCAACAAAGAAGCCTGAAACAAACACTCAGGATACGGGAGTTTACCAGGACTTCAATAAAAGCCCAGGGCCTGACATTACTGGTCTGTGTGTGTTTGAGTGTGTGTTTATAAAAATTCACATTAGAAACAATGAATATTTTAGTGGAAATAATGATCATGATGCTGTGTAGATGGCTCTCTATATGGTCGTCTCTGGGACGGGCCAAGTCCTCACCCTCCATCTCGGATCACACACCAGACACGCATCACATCCGAGCATTTCACCTTCCATAAAGTCCTGGGCAAGGGAAGCTTTGGAAAGGTAATGCCTTCCTTTATATCTCTGAGTCTCTTTATCTCCTTTCTCACAATTCATCTGTTTTTTATATATATCTATTCTAGAATAATTCACCAATAGTTCAAGTTTTTCCTTCAGTAACTGTTTTTTTTTTTTTTTTTTTTCTGTTTTTTTTTTTTCTCTGTTCATTTTTTGTTTTTTATGTCCTCTCTCTCTCTTGCAGGTTTTTTTGGCAGAGTTAAAGAACAGTGGGGAATGGTTTGCTGTGAAAGCCCTAAAGAAAGACGTGGTGTTGATGGATGATGATGTAGAATGCACCATGGTAGAAAAGCGGGTGCTGGCTCTGGCTTGGGACAATCCATTTCTTACACACATTTACTCCACTTTTCAGACCAAGGTAAACACATATTAGGAAACTTCCAAATAATACAGTACTTTGCACATATTATGAATGATATCTTCTGTTGTGTATACCTCCAATCGTTTGCTCTTTTCATTGAGTAAGTAAATCAATAAGATTTACTAAACTATCGATATGTTAGGAGCACTTGTTCTTTGTGATGGAGTATCTGAACGGAGGAGACCTGATGTTTCATATACAGGAAAAAGGACGGTTTGACCTCTACAGAACCACGTGAGACAAATGCATAGACAGTTTAAAAAATTCAGCTTTTTATGCTAGAGTTGGTCTAATACAATTGTTTCTTTATCATGCTTTAGATTTTATGCAGCTGAAATTGTATGTGGACTACAGTTCCTTCATGGAAAAGGCATCATCTATAGGTACATCTGAAAACTTTAATTCTAAAACACAGTACATCCATTTTTT
>MU545793.1:7912478-7974971 GCA_024362625.1 Silurus asotus
ATATATATATATATATATAGATAGATAGATAGACAGACAGATAGATGGATTAGATATATATAGATAGATATAGATATAGATAAATATGCGAAATTGTGAAAAAATATAAAAAAATTTGCGTAAAAGGCACAGGCAGCAGCACATGATGTACGATACATTGGACCCTCAGCGACTCTCTTGCCCTGTAAGATGCCCCACTCTCACTAGCGGTCGACAGAGTAAAGTTGTCTCAGTGTGTATTTTCTTCTGTTTCAAACAGTTTCAAACAGCAATTTTACTGATAAAAGCATGTCTTAAAAGTGCCCAAGTATGTCTCTTGCTTGAAGTGGGGGAAAAAAAGAGAAATTTCATCAGTTTAGAGCAGAAAAATTTTAATTATAAATTGGTTCGAAGCAGGAAAGGCTGTCACAGTCATAGTACCATCTTCGACTTAACGATATTTTTGACTTACGATGGAGTCGTTGAAACATATCTCCAACGTAGGTGGAGGACTACCTGCATCTTAATCTTTTTGTACCCTTAAAATGAATGTATAGAAAAAAACTAGAAATATTTTATTCAAAAGAAAGTTATATATTAATATTGTTAAGTTTTCTGAGGGACGTATATTTAAAAGATTTAAATTCAGTAAAGTTTGAATTGCTTAAAAAAACTATGCTATAACATTACTTTGAATTAAAGCTGTTTAAAATAGATTGTCTTAAATGATTTAACCAAGTTAAACTGACCTTATAATGATTTTGCATTTGGGTCTTTCATTGAGGGATTTGATGTGAACATTGAGGTAAATAAAACTTGGGCGCACTGCTGATGGTAAATAACATTTTAGTTCCAGTGATAAACATACAAGGTGATCATTTGTATTTTATGCCACATAATTTCTTCTTTTTTTTTTAAGGGATCTGAAGTTGGATAATGTAATGCTCGATGGAGAAGGTCACATAAAGATTGCTGATTTTGGCATGTGTAAGGAGAACGTCTTTGGAGACAATTTTGCCTCGACATTTTGTGGAACTCCAGACTACATTGCCCCAGAGGTATGAAAAAGGTCATGTACTGGGGACTTCAGTGTTCTTGATACATACAAAGTCACTTTGGCTAAAGTGTGTGTGTGTGTGTGTGTGTGTAGATTTTATTAGGTCAGCAATATTCATTCTCTGTTGACTGGTGGTCATTTGGTGTGCTGGTGTACGAGATGCTGATTGGTCAGTCCCCATTCCATGGCGATGATGAGGATGAACTGTTCGAGTCGATCCGCATGGACACCCCTCACTACCCCCGATGGATCACAGTAGAAACCAGAGACATGATAGAGCGGGTAACCACAAACACATGCACACATAAAATTGTCTGAATATTGCTGTACATATATCATATTGCTGTACTAGGGCGCTTGTATAGGGAAATCAGGTAATTCAATATTCCTTTGTTGGAAAAAAAAAGTTGTTTCACAGTTTAATGTATTTCTTTTTTCCTTCTACACTTGTAGTTGTTTGAGCGTGACCCTTCGCGTCGCTTGGGTATTGTGGGTAATATCCGAGCTCATTCATTCTTTAAAACAATTAACTGGTCGGCTTTAGAGAAGAGAGAAATTGACCCCCCTTTCCGGCCACAAGTGGTATGATGTGTATTTTCTCACAATCATGAAGCCTAAAACATTCTTGTCCTCTCTTTATCATTTGTTTGACTTGTTGTTTTTTTATTTGTAGAAATCTTCCAATGACTGCAGTAACTTTGATCGAGAGTTTTTAAATGAGAAGCCCCGCCTCTCTCACTGTGAGAAAGGTTTAATTGACTCAATGGACCAGAGCGCCTTTGCTGGTTTCTCATTCATTAATCCGAAAATGGAGCTCCTCCTGCAGAAGTGACTGAAGACACACACCTCCACCACGAAGCATGTGACGAAAAGGTTCAGTAGGAGTTTAACGTTAAAGTTTAGAGCCAATTGCTTGTCCGTGTTTACAAACAGGTCCACTAGCTCTTCTTTCTCACCAAGTTTTCAATTCATTGATGTACATGGATAACGTTAGATAAATAGATTTTAAACACTGAAGTGTTGCATCAATTACTTCATTAAGATAGTTGGTGTAGAGTTGATAAATAGACCTACAAGTTAGAGAATTTTTTTTGCCACAGCCTTTCAAAGTCTGTGTAGACTTAGTTTTATTTGTTTAGTTTAATTTTTTGTCAGTAGTGAGCCATTTATTACTGCCTTAATCATGTGTTAACACTGAATGTTTTAACAGAGATAAGGTAGGATGGATTAATGTTAAAAAAACAAACAAATTATAAATGGTAGAGGAAAGGACACGAGCTTTTAGATAATTGTAAGTGAAGGTGTGCTTGTGAGGCTTTGAGTTGTATAACATTGTGCTGTGAATTTTGTAAAGCTATATACTTTATGTATATGTGCATATGGTGTACATCATGTTGTGCAAACAGACTCAGTCCTTGTTTGTGTGTATTATTAGGAGTTAAGGAAATAAAATCATGGATTTTAATGTGTACTAATCAAGCATGTTTGTGCAGATGTTTTAACTTAAAGCATAACATGAATGAGAGTCTTCTAAAGTACACTGTAAATTAAGCTGATGTACATATAGCTGGTTCTCTTGTGCTCTTGGCTTGATGTATATGCATATTGTTGCATCTCAGCTGTTAATTATCTGCCATTAAACTTGAGTACATGATCAAACATGCAATGCTCTGTATTTTTTGTGATTTAATTGGTCGAAGCTTGCTATGGTTGGAATTATACTAGTGAGTGGTACAGAAGGCTGCACAGTGAGTCACCATTAATTGTTTTCTTTTTAATTATTTACTTTGGCTTCTTTATGCTGTGGTTAAAAAGGTAACAATTTACATCATAATTAGCATTTTGATAGATTTATTCAGCCACAGTAAAACATAAATACATTCCTGGTTAGACTCCTGGACAATTGTCCTGCCTACTGTATTTCCGGTGCAAACAGGGGAAGTCGCCCTCGATAGCACACCAGTCCAAAAGCAGGGCATCATATATAAACATACACACCTAAAGAAAATGTAATACAATTAAAATCCAGGCCTGCATGTTTTCTAAAGGGGAGTCTTTACACTTTGGGTGTTAACCTAAGCTCAGAAACACACTAGAGACTGACATCCTGAAACTCTTCAACATCTTGATTATCTCTTTTTACAAAAAGAAAGTGTTTTGAATGCATATGTACTTTAAAACCTGCATAGAAATCATGCTGTATTTGCTGCCTTTGTTTCAAATACAATGAGTTGTACACTGTTTTCATTTTTTGTAACCGGTTTTACTGTACAACCGTACAGGTTGCTTATTCTTGATAACTATCTGAGATTGTGGGTTCAAGAATTGTTCAACATGCAATGAAACAGAATACATGGCTTAGTATGAAATTTTATAACATTTTTTGTATACCTACACGAATGGATGATAGACTTCTATATTAAATCTGCTTTGTGTGAATTTAAGGTCAGTAACCCAACAGCCCACAGCTTGGCTGTACTTCAGCTAAAAGCTGGGGACTGCGCCATCTTGTGGAGGATTTCAGCACAGCTTTTTTTTAAAGCAAATAATGACAGACCAATTTCAGGTTCTCAACGTAACCAGCAGCAAGAAAGTTATGGTTATATCTGTTCTTTGTATAAAAGCGGTTATACATTTGTCTAATTTTGACTATGTACGTACACAATGCAAAATCAACAGTGAAATCATTTATATTTATGTGGAGTATTTGCGCACGTTTTGAAAATACGCAAATAATTTATTTTATTGTTTGTAATGTAATGTTAAAATGTTAAACATGTTAGTAAAATTAAATGGCCGGTATGTGCATAAAACTATTAATAGGCTGTATATTATTTTACATTTTAACTGATTATTAAAATATTGACATTTACATATAGCATATACTTAAAATCTATATAGTCTATCACAATATTAATATTTTCCTTTCCAAACGAGTGAAATCATTTTAAAATATTGATATCAATGTTTATTTGTATTGTCTTTAAAGGTTTGTATTTTGGCGTGATGTACTTCCGGTTTTACGTCAACCGTTTACTACGCCTTTTTGCTGATCTACAGATAATGCGAACAGAACGCACGTGACACAATATGGCCTCTAGATCAGCGAACGTCCACAGAGTCGTGTCGATGTCGCACACTGTCGCGCTTCAGTTCAGTTAACGGCGTTCACACTGAAAGCAGGTGGATTCTGTGTGTATGTGGAACAACAGCTTCGGAAGGAAACTACATCGCTGTGTAAAAAGATAAGTGTAAAGCGGGGTGAAAGTGAGAGGAGTCGCTGTGTGTGTGTGTGAGTGAGTGAGTGTGTGTGTGTGTGTTGTGAGTGTGTGTGTGTGTGTTGTGAGTGTGTGAGTGAGAGACGCTGAATCAGCAGCACCCACTCCCTCGTGTCCCGGGCTCCCGTTTTAGCGATGCTGTTGACGGTGTTCTGCGCGCTGAGGGACCGCGGTGAGACCACCTTCGCCCTCGAGGTCTCTCCGGAGCTGGAACTCAGGGATTTTTTGGCTCTTTGTGAGCTTGAATCAGGAATACCTGCAGGAGAGATCCAGGTGAGCCGTGCTCAAGAGTAACTAAAGTGAAGGCAGTGAAAGCGGCGGTTTAGCCGGACAGCTAGCTGCGGCTCGGTAGTTTATCAACAGCGGAGAGTCAGGGCTATTAATAGTGCTGAAGTATCTGGCTCTGGTTTAAAGTCCCTTTTTAACGTCGTAAAAAAGGAGGAAGATGGTGTGGGATCTGGACCTCTGTCTAGTCGGCTGGGTGTGCCGCTCCACCAGCATGCTAGTTAGCCTGGAGTCCTGGTCCATGAGTTGAGCTGAAGAACCTGAACCTCGTTCACATAAGCGATTTTGACAGTAAACAGCTGAGGGGTTGCAGGTGTGTGAAATAGGACCAGTCCGTCTAAAAGGTGATCAGAAACGTGCTCGTCATATGGGAAGAGAAAGTACGATGTTTTGCTGCATGCCTGATCTCTTCCCCGGTTTACTTTCGGTTTGCTTTGCTATGTGAAGAAACCAGCTTAGAGACTGTGTCCTGCTTGAGGAAACATCTAACTCCAAAGTCGATTGTTTTTCCCTGCAGATCTCCCATGCAGAGCAGCCTCTTAAAGACCTCACCCGAGCCCTGGGGAATTTCGGCCTGAAGGATGGAGACGTGGTGGTGTTGAGACAGGCTGAGAGAAGGCCAGCACCTCAGCCATCCTTCCCAGGTACACCTTCAATCTATTTATCGTTGGAGGAGTTCAACCAAACTAATAACATTTCTATTGATTTAGGCTTTAAAGAGAAAATCCACCCGAAGCTTAGGAGACCCTTACTTCCTCTTTACCAGAGAACAATAGTATGTAGTCTGTCTAGTTCTCTCACCTCGACAACACCAGGTACTGAAGCTTCAGATTTCATCCTTTTAGCACCATCTCCTCATGCTGGACATCTTGTAGTTCCCTCACTAGCTAAGCCTCTGCTTAACAGCTGTTTTAAGCTATGATGCGTCTTTAATACTTAGGGTGGTTCCCCCTAACACTGAACATCACTAGAGGATGAAGAGGGAGAAAAGCTGCTCTCTGGATTTAAGGAGCTAACAGTGACAATTTCTCCCTCAATTTTAGCATGTTAGCCTGTCAGCTCACTGTCGCTGTCGCCTAGAAATAATGTAAACATACAACTAGAATACACCCCTGACCAACATATCAGCACCAGAACCACAAAGCAATGTATACATTTTTTGTTAATTTTATGGTGTGTTCGGTGAAATTGTTTTAATATAGATATAGTGTGTGTGTGTGAGAGAGAGAGAGAGAGAGAGTATATTATTATATCCTGATATCATGTGGCAGCATTTAACATGGCTTTTGGAATATTATTTTCCCAGGTCTGCCCCGCATTGATTTTAGCTCTATCTCGGTTCCTGGCACTTCCTCGAACCATCATTCCACCACACAGGCTCAAACTCCCAGGGCTGACCAAACACCCCTTGCTACTTCCCCTGAGCTTTCTCCTCAAGGACTGGACAATCCCGCCCTGCTGCGCGATATGTTGCTCGCCAATCCACATGAGCTGTCGCTGCTGAAGGAACGTAACCCGCCCCTGGCTGAGGCTCTGTTGAGCGGCGACCTTGGTGAGTACAGACGATTACAGAGAGCGGATTACAACTTCAGTCATTGTGGTCAGTGATGATTTTTTTTTTTTGGGTGATTTTGACTTTGTCTCTCTCAGAGCGCTTCACGAAAGTGCTGCAGGAGCAGCAGCATGACCGAGCCAAAAGAGAGCAGGAGCGAATCAGACTTCTTACTTCTGACCCCTTCGACCTGGAGGCTCAGGCCAAGATTGAGGAGGAGATCAGGTACAGCGTGGTTATTAGGTTTACGTGTTGTGTCATGGCAAATCTTCCATAAATCTAAGTGTATGTGGTCTCAGATGATCAGAGAAATCAAAGTCAAAGGCCCCAGGGTTGTAAGGCCAAAAAATGATCAGATAAACACTGTAGTTGTCTATTTTATAAGCTCATACTGTGTTGTAAACTGAAAACATCCACACACTGCAAAAGCGTGGCAAAATACTGATGCTACATTTTGAACATGTATACAGAGACGTGATTTACACACTATTATGTCAAATGTATGTTGATTAAGATGAAATGTTTAAAAAACATACAGGGTATAATGTGTGGTTTATAGTGTTCAGTGTACCCAGTGTGTTTTAGTTTATGAAAATGCAGTGTCCTGAATTGAATTGAACTGGTTTGTACCATGAATAAAATGCATATTTGTGGTGTGAGCAAACATGGTCAGTAAGTCTGAGGTATATTGTATGTCCTCAGGCAACATAATATTGAAGAAAACATGACCATTGCAATGGAAGAGGCACCTGAGAGTTTTGGCCAAGTGGTTATGCTCTACATCAACTGCAAGGTTAATGGACACCCAGTGAAAGCCTTTGTTGACTCAGGTAAATTAGTGATCGGTTATCCATGATGAATGATGATGAGTCTTTAACTCTCCTTCACTCTACCAAGCAACAAAGTCACTTAAAGTTTGCCAGTTTCGGACATGTTTTTTTTTTCTCTCCAGCTCTGATATGACCTAGTAGTAGACAAAAGACATGTATTGCTGTGAAGGCCACATACAGCATAACAAAATGTCACTTGAAAGCAAGACTGCAGGATTAATTCTAAACATCTGCTGTTTAATCAGATTATTCCATATTGCTGTGCTTTGCTTAATAGTGTCAGTAGTATATATTGAGAATCCCATTATAATGGCACACTGTCATTTTCTCATCTCAGGAGCCCAGATGACCATCATGAGTCAAGCCTGTGCAGAGCGTTGCAACATCATGCGGCTGGTAGATCGTCGCTGGGCAGGGATTGCTAAGGGCGTTGGCACACAAAAGATCATTGGCAGAGTACATTTGGGTATGGCTTAGGCTCAAGAGATGTGTATATTTGTTATATGATGCTTCCTCAAGCAGGCCCAGGTTTTTAATGTTGCTGTAAATGGCAGGAAAAAACCTGACCTTTTTTCCTGTCATAAATGTATTTATAGAAGTAAAATGTGGATTTTAACACCACAGACTTGTTTTCTCTCTAAAAATGTTCCACTGAAATTCCTTTCTTTTAATTAAATATGAATATTTATCTCCTTTTTTTAATATACTTTTTATTTATAGCATTTGCACTTAAAATGAAAAGAAATGTAATTGAGGGTGTACTGCAGTTTGTTAAGCAGAATGATTTTAGTTAAATGTTTCATACACTACATTCTGTTCTTTGTTTTGTTTATTTTCCTGCAAGTACATTAAGGTTTATATTGGCTTTTGTGATCTGTGTACTCCAGCTCAGGTACAGATTGAAGGGGACTTCCTGCCGTGTTCCTTCTCTATTTTGGAAGATCAGCCTATGGACATGTTGCTAGGACTTGACATGCTGAAGAGACACCAGGTCTTGCTTTCACACTCAGGAATGTAATTAAAGGGGAACGAAAGTGCTACTTACATTGCATTGACTCCAGTAATAGGAGTTTACATAGATCATGTTCTGACTTGATCACATCTACCTTTTCATAGTTAATGGTCTTTTACGTGATTCCCATTATTTTTGAAGCCATGTCATGACTCCTACATGAGTCCAGAACCTTTTGTGCGACTAAAAATGAAGTAGACAAGCTATGCTGAAGGATAGTTGCATGATTTCGATGTTCTTCAGCTGCCTTTAATGAAAGCATCACAGACCTGCTTAAAAAATATAACCACTTAGAGAAATAAGTTTGCTGATCAGGTCTGGATGATTGGATTACACATGTAATACAACTTTTTTAGGTTAGTACTTAGTATTTATTTTCCCCTGTCTGGATATTTTTTTTTAGTGCTCTATTGACCTTAAGAAGAGTGTGCTGCTGATCGGGACAACAGGGACAGAGACACGTTTCCTTCCTGAAGGTGAGCTGCCAGACTGTGCCAGACTGGCATACGGGCCAGAAGCGCGAGAGGACACCCGACCAGAGGATATCGCAGACCAAGAGCTTGCAGAGGCATTACAAAGATCCATACAGGACGGCGGTGAGCTGCATCCATAGAATTCTGTACACTGAACTAGACTGATTTAGTGAATAAAAAAATAGATTCAGTATAGTGCAGAAAAGTGCATCGTTTTAAATAGAGAAAAATAGTATACAAATTTTACACATTTTATTAATCATGTGAAACAGAATTAAAGGCATTGCATTTGTTTATTTAATTGGATTCAGTTTTGTTTTGACATTTAATAAATGTTATAGTGAGAATTTATTGAACACTTGGGAATATGGGATACTGAGCCGTCCACAATTATCGTCCCCCTTCATAAAAAAATGAACCTGCACAAATACATGAACATTTAATATGTTTAAAAACAATGAAGGCTACAAGAGAACATCTGAAACATTGTTAGTTGTCCTCAGATTAGACATCAATTTTGAAAACTAAATGTTTCGGTCATGCACATTATTAACATGATTGGTGACAAAAGGCCAATTGATACACACTTTAAATAATGGTGGTGGATCAGCAGTGATTTGAGGCTGTAATCCCCACTGGAGACCCTGTGGCTTGAACTAAAAACAGGAAGTTGACATGCACAAACCAAACATTACAAACATTTTAAAATGTTGTTCTGGTTTGCAGGCATGACAAAATATTAATTTCACATGTGCTTACATTAATAAAAAGTAATTGATAAGAAGGTTGTAGTTTGGCTAATATATATAATATATAAATAATATTTTTATATTAATTAACTTTTCTGATTAAATGAAGGGTCTCTATAATTCTGGAGGGCATTATAGGTCCAGTTAAAGTAGTAATAGTTTGCAAATGTATTTATAAGGTTTATCAGGAACGGATTAAGAACAGCTTGTGGTGATTTGGTGATTTATGAAGCATGTTGTGGATTGTTTGCTGTGCAATAATGGTAATGTTACCTAGCTCACCAAGTGATGTACAGTGTACAATGAAATTATTCTCACAGTGCTACTACTAAAACCATGACATTGGCAAATGAAGACATTATGGGCCTGTAGATGTTTTCTTTGTTTTATATTGGCACCATAACATGAAATTAATATTCTGCTGCATGTCTGTGTAATCCCTGCCTCAACTACAATATTAGTTGATTTCAAGATGACATTGTAACTACTAAAACATGTTTACCTTGAAAAAAAACGTGTGTAAAAGATACTTGGGATCACACTGTACATGCACTAAAGATTTTACTCAACAACTCTTTTCTCTCTTTCTCTCTCTCTATCTCTCGATCTCCTTTCTCCCTCTGGATGTGTGTGATTCTTAAATTTTGGCCTCCCGTTGCATGCCGTGTGTGGTGTGTGCTAACCATGTGCAGGGCAACACTGATGCATTGGACAGACAGCTGAACAGGGCCCTGCTTACCCAGGTACAAAAGCCACACATGGCTAAAGGATCTCTTTTAATATTTAAATTTTGGGGAAAAAAATGTATAAACTCTAATTACTAAGCAAGAAAGGTTCAACTCATTAAATGAAGTAGAAACTTTATATAACCATGGATAGGGTTATAGAGGCAAAATTCAATGAAGGTCAGGGGGGGAAAATGTTATATATTTTTTATCTGCAGAATTCAGCTATTTTTATTTAATGCTACGCAGCATACTTACACAATTTACATTTTTGTATCAAACTTACCAAAAAAACCCCAAGATTTTAAAGAATAAGAGTAATAGCCGTATTCTACAGTACATAGGCATGTGCAAGAATCCTTGAGTGCCAAGTGTCACTTAATAAAATTTAACGCATGCCTGTTTACAATTCCATGCATGATTTGCAATGTATGTTAACTCTCTTGCATGCTTTTACTGTGTTGTAATTAAATGCATACATAATCAAGTTTTGCCTTTCTCGCTAGAAATTGCAGATGGAAAAACTACCTCACCAGAGTCCCTGCCACTCGAGTTTCCCCAACCTGTTCATACAAGTCCTAGTCGAAGTTTTACATTAGACCGCTCCAGATCTGCTCCAGCCTCCATTAGCCAGAGCCTGTCATCAGAGGCATCATTCAGTCCATCTCAAACCCAGGGAGAAATAAAGTCACCACCATCTGACACCCAGGGCATGAGTGAACACAACCCAACATCTGCCTCATCCCTGCCTTTAGTAGTGGAAGAATATGCTCAAAATCCTTCCCATGGGCAGGTTGATGATTTCCAACCTCAGTCAACAGGATCACCCATTCTCCCTGCTCAGGAACCATTTTCTAGTACTGTGTCAAATGACGATGAAGGGAATCAATTTATACTTTGCAGGAAGTCCATTGTAGATTTGGATGCAGGGGAAGGCTTAGAGAAAATAGAAGAACCTGATTCCCAAACCGACTCCCAGAATGATGTTTGCCTTCAGGAAGTAGATACTGCAGATTCTCCTGATCCAGAAGCTATCAGAGTTCAAATATCTGATAACTTCCTAGAAAAAGATCAAGGCAACATAATGAATGTTGTAAATGGTCAAACAGATCAGCTTTCAGAGTTTACGAATCACCACACCCTTACAGGCCCATCTAGTTCATCTAAAGACTCTCTTGTCGACTTAGAATCCGAGATGAATATGGAAACTAGCCTTGTTTCAAACAGTGAAATGACTTCAGAAAGGGACCAGTCAGAAAGCAACAATACCCCTTCTCTGGCTCAAGCCCTGAAGGAACTTCACAAGCTTTTAATGTCCAACAATAATGCCCAGGCTTCTGCCCGGGGCCCTCTACCTGACACCTCAACGCCAGACACTGATGAAGTTGACAATAACCCAACAAGAAAGGATTATGCAAGTGCGGGCCCAAATGTTATTTCATCATCTCATACTGCCATGACCAACAAAGCAACATTTGCCAAATCTGAATATGATGCTCTAGAAGAGGATGGTACCCTTGAAGGATTGACAGTAAGATCTAAAATACAAGAAGGCAATCATTCTGATGGGTTTGCAAATATTGAGGAAGACATGACAAGGATTCCTGAAGGAAATCAGGTGGATGAGAGTGGTGAAGATCTTATGTTGGAGCTAGAGGAAACTCCTCCAGCTGAACCATCCCAATCCCAACAGCAACCATTATCTGTAGCAGTTGGCTCCTCGGCAGGCAGTTCCAACCTTGTGCCTGTAGAATCCTCTTATCCATCATTACAAAGTTCTGGCTTGGCTCTTCTCCCTCTTTCAGACTCCACCCAGCCTTCCACACTATCATTATTGGGACAATACCCTGTAGAGCACATTGAGAGGATCCAAGCAGCAGGGTTCTCATCTCATGAGGCAGCTGAAGCACTCGAACAGGCTGAAGGCAGTGTGGAACTTGCCCTACTGGTGCTGCTCGCCAGGAAGATCACTGTGCCCACTTAGACCCATTACAGACTTATTTGCCACATAATTTGGATTCTGTGCTCTTTCTTTTTGTTGCCCTTTTTCCCCTTTATTTGTGCATAGTTAATGTATTGTTTTAAATCAGTTTATATGTTCCCATATCAATAGCAAGCTTTTTGAAGGAAATGTTTAGGCAATTTGCACAAAGTAAAGCCTTAAATTTCTTTCCCACCCCCTTTAAATGGTTTCCAAATATTGAGGGTTACTGCTTTTAAATGCTGTCTGGTTTAAGTTGATTTGCATATTGCTATTGATGGTTACTTGTATGTAACTTGTTCGTTTGACATGCAGAGACATGAGTTTTATCTCGGATGACAATGCCTTTAATTGAGTGGCTGTAAAACTCAGCAGTGAATGGTCTTTTAAATTGAATAGTTTTATTTCTCTCTCCTTTTCTTTTTGTTTTTTTATTCTCAAACTACTGAGAATAACTATACCTTGCTCTTTAAATAAATTTTGGAAATAAAATTGGGTGGTTCTTGAATATGAAAAAGCAGTTAGTAAAACAAACCTGGTTTATCTGTCAAATGACTTGACCATTTGCATGCACCTGGTGTATGGCAACTTAAACAGAATGTTTCTTGTATTTTAAGGTTGCTGTTTTATGAAAACACACAGACTGGTCCCCAGTGGCATGTTAAGCCTAAGCCTAGATAAAAAAAAATAAAAATTGCCGGTGAATCATCATCATGTGTGTCCCAAGTTAGAACATACAAATACATACCAACTTAACCCATATCTGTGAGGCCAGTGTAGATGGAACTCCTTTGCTGAATTTGCAATAATTACCAAATACTGTATCTTTATTTCTCTCAGATTTTATGCTCATTTTATAAATACCAATTCTGTTAAACTTGACCATTGTGTTTTATTATGTTTGAAATGGTTGCCTTTAGCTTTTTTAAAACATATACAAGCCCCAAAGTTTATTAGTGTTAAAAACAATCTTCACCAGTATTTTTTTTTTTTTTAGCTTTTTTTTTTCCTGTCAGAAAGAGATTTTTTGTGTGTAACAAATGGGAAATTAATAGTTGTGGGAGGACGAGATGACGCAAGTCATATTTCATTACTATTCATCTATGTTTTACTTTTCAGGGATTTTGCAATAGTCTTTTTGATTACACTTATTGTTGATATGAAACTTGATCTTAGCATAGTTTGGTGTGAAACTTTTCAATGATCAGAAAAGTACAATTAATTGGACAGGGACTGGAGGCCTGTTTGGATTTTAGTTTTTGCGCTTCGGTCATCAGCGCACATGATTACATGACATGCTGATTTGTGTACGATTCAATCAATTCTCCCACCTTGTTTGTTTTTTTTTTTTTGTTTTTTTTCCTTCTCCATGACTTCGATCATGTTTGGTGGAAATCCAAGCTGCTCTGTCTAGCTGTCTGAGTGTATAACCTTTGACATTTTATAAGGTAGTGTCTGACTCAGCTGTCTTTACTGTTTGGATGATTTCCTTTCAACTTGTATACAATTTAAAAAAAATAAAACAATTAAAGAAAAATGTGTTTCTTTATAACCTCGAAGTGTGTTTCATTGCGTAATATTAGACAATAAAGTCATACTAGGTAGTACATTTCAGTTCATTAGGTTGTATTAGCACTTCGCCCAGGATAACAGGCTGGACTGTGTGTTGTCAATCAACGAGCCACACCCGAGGAGTCAAAGCTACATCAGATGAGATCAGACACAGTCAGTTAGCAGTGAAGGCAGGTCAGAGGTCCAACTTCACGGGTTCAAATCGGTGTAAAACTAAATGGTAGGGTTTGTTTTTTCCTGTATTTACTCTAAATCCAGAGCAGTTTGTGTAGCGTATTAATATAAGGACAACACAAAATAGTCGTGTGTTTAGCACACTTTAATAAATCTATTAAAAATTGGTTTAGCTATTTTGACACGATAATTGTTAAACAATCCTTTTATTAGTTAATATCTATGTATTTAAAGGAAGACAGTGTCATGTCACTTCCATACAGGCCTACAGCAGTGCTTTAGTGTGTGACTCTGTGAGAGCTGAGATGGAGGAACGCCGTTTCCAAGCAGTTTTGGGGTACTTGTATTATTTTTCCATCTACTTTTAACGCCATTTTAATTATTATTTTTAGTATTTAAAATTAACCGATTACTTGGAGGAAATGTAGCTTGTTGTGTCCTGTGTAGCTCCTCGGGAGGGATTGCTGAGGCTCTGAGATCAGTCGCGCGATCAGACACGTGGAGTCTCCAACGCGTTTTTCTCCAAACTTCCTCCCTCCTCAATGTGGAGGACCAAAAAGACATTGGCACTCCGCCACAGTCCCCTGTTCTGCTGTGTTCACAAGATGAGGACAAACGGTAGGAAGCTTCAAGGTCTTTTGTTAAAGAAGGCTGGTAGATGTTTAAGATTGCTCTGTAACCAAGGTTGTGGAGATGACCACAGTGGTGTGCCTCCTGATATTCTTCTTGTAAACTCGAATTAACTTCGGTTCAATGGACATTGTAACAAAGCAGCTTTCCAGAGTAGATCCAGGATTTCAATGTGAGAAGAATGCGAGAATACATCTCGATTGAGCAAACAAACTCGGAGGTATGAGGAAGAAACCTTAAAAAGGTCGTGTGATTTGGAAATAATTCTCTCCTGTTGCTAAATGGTTAAAGTGCAATTTAGGAAATTCAGTGTTGATTTAGCAAATTATCAGTCAAACACTGAGATTTAGTTGCAGACGTGTTTGTCAAATGTAGTCCAAAGCTGTGATTGCAAAAACTGTTCAGATCAATCTGGGTCCAAAGGCTTAAGGTTTTATGTAACTTTAGTATGTCCATATGGTGACCTTTTTAGGAGCATCAGCAACAAGTGTATCCACGTGATGAAAACCAGAACTAGAAAAGGCATCATGCTGGATGAGGCAGGTCTGGTGAGCACAAGAAGGGATCAGCGAATCACTTGACTAATTGTAAACTAGCCCATAATGGTGTTTTCTTCTGACTAGATCAACATGGACCCAGGCAACACAAGCAGTGTGTCTACAGTCTGTTCTGTAAATGAGTTGTAAAAGCCATAATCCTTAGCCTAGTCTAGTCCTAGTCTTTTATTTTTTCATATCAAACATTACGTTTTTCTAAGTGAGTGAGGAGCAACGAAGTACTGACGTTGTACAGTTATAAGGATCAAGAAAATGTATTAACGTACAGCTTTCTATCATTGTCTATTTGCACCCAATCATTAAACTTTTTTTTTTTCTTCCCCTTAAAGCTGCATGACCGAATTTCAGGACAACCTTCAAGAAGAAACATTTGAATTGAAGTTAAAATACATAAGTGGTTGTAAGTGCAAGTTTCACTTAAAACCATGTGTATGGAATACTGTGTATGTATTACATTTGTTCTCTATGCATTTGCCTTGTAGCAGTGCCTCTGTATCAGGAGTACTGGCTGAAATGTATGAAGGCTGAGTTACAGAAGGCGCACCGTAAAAAACTGGTCAATGTTGTGGAAGTGCAGGGTCGATCTACCGTGCTCTCTGCTTCTGCATCAACCCCAGCTTGTGGATCAAGTCCACCAGGGCTACACGTTGCACCTTATGCCCTGTGGCAGCAGCTGCCTGAAGTACAGAGGCGAAACTTGCTGCACACGCTCTCATCCAGAGACGTTCGCCATCAGGAGGTAGGTTTTATTAAAGTCATAGCTGAAGGTTTTTATATATATATATATATATATATAATATAAAATATAAAAACACTGTATAAAATAACATTTTGGGTGCTTCTTTCTTGCATAGGCCATGTTTGAACTGATCGTGTCTGAGGCTTCATACCAAAAGAGTTTGCGAGTGGCAGTCGGACTCTTTCAGTCCTCAGCTCAGCTTAAGCAAACTTTAACTCCTGTGCAGAATCATGTTTTATTTTCCAATTTAAAGGAAGTCTGCAGGGTCAGTGAGAGGTAAGCACTAAGTGCACATTAATCTTTTTTCATATTTTATAGTCTATATTTTAAATGCTATTTAGCATACCCGTGTTTCTCACGATGTCAGAAGGGCCTTAACATAATATGCTTCTTTTGTTCTATTAGATTCCTTCAGGATTTGGAGAATCGACTGGGGCAAAATGTGGTTATGTCCAAGGTTGGAGACGTTGTACTGAATCACAAGTCAACGTTTCGTCAAGTCTACGTGCCCTACGTCACCAACATGATGTATCAGGAGAACCTTATTGCCAAACTTTTGTTAGTTCTACTCATTCCATTTTCATTTCATTAATCCTTTTATTTTGTACCTTTTGCCAATATCTGTGCTACTTTTTTGTGATTGTTGCTGCCTTTACAGACATGAGAACAGGAAATTTGTGCTGGCTTTAAAGAAGCTTGAGAAGGACCCACTTTGCCAGAGACAGACACTCAAGTCCTTCCTGATCCTTCCTTTCCAAAGGATAACAAGATTGAGACTGATTTTAGAGGTGGGCATTGAAGTCAAAACTGTAGGGAACTTTAACATCTTGAAAGAATCTTAAACACTGAATCAGCTTGATAAAGTGTGCGTGTTTTAATGTACCAATCAACACCATTTTCTTGACACTTTGTTCTTTGTCACTGGTTCAGAATATCCTGAAAAGGACAGATGAACACTCCACTGATGTTCCTGACATAAAGGGTGCAATTGAAGCAGTACGAGAGGTTTGCTTTTAATCTTTCATTTATAATCATTATTAGCTTACATGTACTGTACCAAATGCACAATACCTTACTTTAATTAGTCATTTACTTATCTTCTGTAACTTATCCTGGTGAGAGTTGCAGTGACATCATCCTGGGATCACTGAATTCAATGCAGGAACACAACCAGTCCTGTCACAGCTAATCAACAATATTCTATGTCCCATAGATATTAGTGGCGTGTGACCACAATGTCCAGCGAATGAAACGGACAGAAGAACTGGTTAGCTTGGAAAAGCTTGTGGATTTTGCCAATGTCAAGGTCTGCATTATTGACTCATTTTGCCCCTTAAAATTGTTTGTTTCACTTCTTTTATATTTTTGTTTTTCTTCAGTCAGTCCCTTTAATAGTAAGTGGCCGTTATCTAATTCGAGCGGGACCCTTGAAAAAGTTGACTGTCAAGAGTAATCAGACTTCAGGCTCCATGGTCTCACGCACAGACCTCCACCTACATCTCTTCAACGACCTCTTGCTCCTGTCTGTTAAAAAGTACAACTGCCTTTTTTTTCTTTTTAATTCTGTCAAATATGGAAGAATCATGAAACATGATTTTATTAGTAAACAAACAATACATGGAGGATTGGTGCTGTTACAATCCTAAAGTGGGTGCATAATTTTTATGTTTCATTCTTAAACTATTAAATGCATTCTGGTAGATTATAGTTTATTCCTTGTTTGCTGTTATGACCTATTCTCACCTGATACATTGTTCTGTCTGGTCTACCTTTTGATATATACGGCATACCAATCCATCAGTGGAAACCGATTCGTCGTGCAGGATCATGCAGCGTTTCCTGCACATGTTCGTGTAGAGGAGTTAAAGACTCAGATGTTGGGTCTGCCACCAGATGCCTTTCTGCTCCGCCTCACCCAAAACCACTTACGAGCTGCTACTGCCGTTATACTCACTGCACAGACACGGTAACCAAAACGGCTGCACCGTTCAGTTCTTGAACGGAATAAGCATTACAGATGTTTTGTGAGCTATTTTATAATTTGACTTAACTAAAGCTCAAAATTTTTTCTGCAGGATGGAGAAAGAGACTTGGCTCCAACATCTATCTTCAAAAAATGGCACCATGGGTAGTAGAGAGATCATTTGAATATTTCAAGTATTGTATGTAATTTTATACCTATTGAATGACAAGTATATAACAATGATCATATTGATTGTGAGATTTAACAAACATGAAACATAATTTATTCTAAATAAAGTTAATTTGTAATAGTCAGCTATTCACTGTTTTCCATATGAAGGTGTTTTACTAGAGCTTTAACAATGTTCATTGGCTGTTTTCTATTGTGTCCTCGGGTCTTGTCCAGTCATTGCCTCTAGTAGAAAGCTCTCTTCTTGTTCAGAAATTGGTCCTTCCCTCCTGGAGAAACACAGACAGTGATCACTTGTAGCATTTACAGTAATTATTTGGTGCAATGTGCTCTCAGGGTGTGACTATTGTATAATGTTTTGAATCACCACTTTAATTGTAGTGCTCAACATTTGTGAAAATAACTGCTGCACATTTATCAAATAACTAAAACCACAGGGGGGAACACTACTGCTTATATACAGAAGAATATTGTAAAGTGGGCGATGCATAATAAACACCAAGTAGTGTGTCTGATGTTTAATACCAGTGATGTTCAAAAATAAAACTATTTAGCATAATAGTGGGTGATTGGTACATAAATGGCGTTGCATCATTACAAAAACATTTTAACGAGCAATTAACCATCAAGTGAAAGTAAGATCTGTTCACTTTAATGTCACAGCACATCTGGTTGGTTCCTGTGTGTATTAATAGCAATTTGTAATAAGTATTGTTTTATTTTGTGCATCTGCACTAAATATTTTTTCCACAAATGGTCAAAGATACAAATTCTAAAAACGGGATCAACTGACTCAATTATAACTCATCACAGAACATGAAAAATACCTGTACAAGAGAGAAAACCTGCTAAAAAAAAGTCCTCTTTTTTCCTATTTGTTTTGCTTTAAAACCATGTTCTCACTCCCCATCTGCTGACCCATTCCTGTATAATACAACTTTTATGTCTCAACATACGGACGAATAGTGTAACATATCTATGTTGGTAAATCTCTTGAGCAGTCACAGTTCTTACACAGGCTTCTCAGAGGAGCATCAGAATAGTGTTTTTTCTTCTCAAAATCAGGAATTTATTTTCTTTCTTCAAATAAACAAAAACCTTCCCCAATATTATTTTAAATTGCAAAGTTTTCATTACTGTGCCATATTAAAGAGCAAGAGAAGTTTGACTTAAACTTACCTCCAAAGCTCTGTGAGCATCAGACTGGGATTATGTGCCTGGGTGAGGTGACATCAGGTCAAAATCTGACAAGTTCCTAGCCACCCAAACTCCTGCTGCAAACAAACCTAAATTCACAAGAAGATTCCTAAAGAGAAATACAGTTTTATAATTACATGGTGCTCTTTATTACATTTTTCTACTAGGCTGAGTTATTTATAATACTCAAACTTCACATTTGTTGGTCAAATTAAGCTCAGTTTTGTGATTAAGGATTTTTTTATGCGGAAGAGAATAAAAGTTAAGATGAGTATGATGGGGGTCAGAGGGAATATGCAGGATATATTGTACCTGCTCCTATGATCACCAAACACAGCTAGCACCTAGCTCCTACACCACTGTATACTAAGTGAAGGTCATTCTCATACACTCATCCAAACTGCCTGCTGTATAACCCAGATAAAGGAGGTAATGATAGAAGAACATCTGCTATATGCACACAGGAGTGAGAGAAACACACTTAAATCAGTTATTTCACCTTACCTTCTGAAATCATTTCTGTCTGTCGCAAACCGAAATGCGGACCTGATCCACCCAACTCCGGGAGATCCTGCTTCGCTTTTCTTTCCAGCACCCGCCATTTTCCCTGGTGACTTCTTTTTTTAAAAAAGGAGACAAATAAAGAAGTCAGAACAATTTTAAAAGCAAAACATTTAAACCCATTATAATCCATACAAAACCATTCTTTCATCGTTTCTACGCACCATGAGGCAAGCTTAGAAGCGTACGGAAACACGCGTGGGACAAAAATGTTCTTCTAGCGTGTGTGTGAAACGCCAAAAAAAACCCGTTTTGAATTGTCCCAGTGCGGCATCCTGACTTTAAATGTCGGTCCTCCCTTATCGTGAGTCTGAAAATGGCCGCCACCAGGTACCGTCGCTTTCTCAAGTTGTGTGAGGAATGGCCGAGAGACGAATCAAAAAAAGGGCGAGATTTGGGGACGTTTTTGCGGCAAAAGGTGGCCAGTGCGTTCAGAGAAGGCGAGAACACTCAGGTAATAAAGAATAGCAAACATTTGTGTATTTCAGAAGGCATTACCTCTCATTAAAGTAGAATTTAAATATTTCAATATAAAGGTTGTTTACCATAACGTGAAAATTTAAATATTTTCAGGAAGAATGTGTTAAGAAGTTTGTTATCTTATGCATTTAGGCTTAATAACGCTGTTGTGCCTCACTGTGGGCTGACACACACACACACACACACACACACACACACACACACACACACACACACACACACACACACACACACACACGAGTGTCCTTGAATGTTGGTGAATTTCGAGCTTCTCATGCACTTGCAGAAACTACTTGGACTAAGAAGCTGAAATATATTGGGTAGAAGCTTATTTTCAGACAAATCTCGTTCATGTTAATGCTTTTGCAAATTGAGTACATTTACAAACTTGTCTTTAAGTTGCAGCTTTATTTTAAAGCCCCTCAACACTTTTGAGCAGGGTTTCCCCTAAAATGTCTTTCATTTATTCTGATCTCACAGGTGCGTTTTATAGACATTATATGCTACTGTGGTTATCATTTTGCCAAGTGTCCTTCAGATGTGATGGTTGGCATCCAAGCTAAAGATTGTGCAGTCTCATGGGCTGAGAATAATTTAAGTTCTCATAGTGAACCTTCGTGTTTTTTTGGGGGTTTTTTTGTTGGTGGGCCAATTTACCCTGAAAGTAGTGGAGATCTCTGTTTCTGGTTTTTCCACATTTTCACAATCCTGATCACCATTCAGTTTTGGATAAGCATTAGGAAGGGAAGCCTTGGTGCTTCTATATTGGTATTCCCCAAACTGTTGCCTAAGAGGCTCAAACCTGTTCTGACTCAGTGCACAAAGTAACGTCCATAAAGACATGGGTTGTCAGTGGTTGAGTAGCAGAACTCAAGTGGCCAGAGCCCTGTCCAGAAAAGTGGAGGTTGTTACAAAGCAAAGAGGTGAACAAGTTTGTTCATGCCTGTGGATTTGTATTAGTCATATAATATATGGGTGTGATGGTCATGTCTATATTTGTGACTATAAATTTTTTTTTTTTTTTTTTTTACAGACCCAGTCACTTTTTATCTTTTCGCTCCCTGCTGTTTTGTATTGCTTTAAGATTTATAATCTCACACTATCACCGAAATGAGGATGGGTTCCCCTTTCGAGTCTGGTTCCTCTCAAGGTTTCTTCCTTATAACTTTTAAGGGTTTTTCCTTGCCACAGTCACCATGGCTGCTCATCAGGGATAAATACATATTATTCACCTTAACTCTTAAAATTATTTAAAGCTGCTTTAAGACAATGTCAATTGTGAAGCAGGCTATAGAAATAAACTTCACTCGACTTGACTTTTTCCAGGTACCCAGTGGGAGAAGTGGGACATACCTATGAGCAACTTTCTCATAGCAAATTGTACTTGTGAACACATTTTTTATTATTATATATATATTATTTTTATTGCAAACTTTGACAACTGTATTTGTTTGTTTGTTTTTAGGGTTTTTTTGTTGATTTTTTTTACAATTGCATATTTTTTGCCAATTTGAAGAAGAAAAAAAATCTGTTCTATGTACAATAAAGCTGTCACACAAAATCAGGATAAATGAATAGATCTGAATACTCTATATTTGCACTATATATTTTAAATTTGTGTGTGGCATGGTTTAAATTATACCCATTCAGGAAAAAGAAATCCAGCCACAATTAACACGCAGACAAACCACATGTTTATTACCACCCAAAAAATTAAGCACCAGCATGATCTGAAATGTATTTGATGGAGGATGTATACTCTTCTTATAGATCTCCGACCCTGAAAAATGTGATCAAATGTATGAAAGTCTGGTGCGCATCAACAGCAATGTTTACAAAGAAAAGGTGAGTCTGAAGTGAAAATATTTAAATGCAGTATTAAGTAAAATTTGTTAAGGGACATCAGAATCTCTTGGCATTTTCAACTTGTCATGAATTATTGTTTGGTTCAGCGACTGAAGATGTAACCAAAATGCATGTTATCTTCTATTAAACAACAGGGGGAATAAAAGATTTACTGTTTTAAAGTTGCAGAAATGTAGAAGAGCTTTGACACACAGTCAACACTGAATGTTTATTAATGGTTATGGTTGAATGTACTGGCTGTAAAATAGCATGTTTTATTTTCATTGCCACATTTCAATAACCATTGGTTTTGAATCTCTCTCTAAATTTCTCTTTCCAGTTTCCCAGAGCAAAAGATACAAGTTTTACCGGCGTGACTGTGGAAGAGTGTCGGATGTTATTAGCAACAGGTGAGTTTATTCTGAATGAATTATGAGAGTAAACTTTATACTTGTTGCTGATAAATGTAAAGGTTTAAAAAAATCATTTTGCTTCCTAGGAAGATCATTGTGTTTGTAGCAAACCCCCAGCCAGACAATGGTGAAGTGTACTGATGTTTCAAAAAGCCTTTATTTTGTGTTCAGCCATCAGCTGAACAGCCATCTTTTTCTTTGGGAAACACAAAATCTACCTTTCCTTGATGAAAAACCTTTTCTTAGTGAAACACCATAAGAGCTACAGAACAGATAAATAACAAATAATACAATCAGCTCTTACAAACATAAACATGAATAGCCATTTATAGGAAACCCTTTTGTGATGTCACACAATGATGTCACAGATGTGACCGTGATAACACATTAAAACACTTTTTTCACAGTTAAATAGATTAACCCACATATTAATGCATATACACATTAAACAATTCAAACATAGTACCTTGTTCCCGTTCCAGCTAGGTGCTTGATTATCCCTTACTTTCCTTAAGAACCTTGTACGATTTCAGAGAATTTTAGCGACATGACTTTCCTTTTCCATGTGTGCGTCACACTAACTAGTGGGGGCGGGGTTAAAGGACTATACCGTATGGGGGCGGGGTTAAAGGACTATACCGTATGGGGGCGGGGTTAAAGGAGTATACCGTATGGGGGCGGGGTTAAAGGATTACCTTATTTACTATTTTCTTAGAGTTAGTTACAGTAATTGTTAACTTTTTATTATGCCACATAATAACTGAACCTTCTGTCAGCAATGCCAGACTCTTATTTTCACTAAAACTGAAAATTAAACTTGTTTCAAAGCTGCACTGTAAACGTGCCAGTTAATTAATGCATTTGCATGCATCTTTGGGGGAAAAAAAATGAACGTTTTTCTTTTAATCACTTTTAGGAAATATGCAACAGATGGATGAGGAAAAGAAAGGTTTGTGGAAAACTCTCACGCAAAGATTCTCCTCTAAGCCAGAAGATACATCTGTGGAAAAGCCAGAAAAGTAGATGTTTTGCACTCTAAGCACCATCGCAGCATATTTTCAGTGACAGTGTTTTTTGTTCCCCCCCCCCCCCCCCCCCTTTTTTTTTTCCCCCCCCCCCCCATCACATTTTATTAATATATGTACTTTAGATTTTCATTTTTTCTATTTGCAGAATGTGCATATGAATGCTAATTCATTCCTATTTGATATAATTTTTGTCTGAAATTTAAACAATTAAAGACTCATTAAATATTTTGTGCCAGAATAAATTCCTGTAGCTACACCAAACATGCATGTGTGATTATGTAAGAAAAATGTATGATTATATCTTTCAGTTTTGAATTCAACACACAGTGAGCCACTGCCTGTGAATATGAGATAGAGGACATTCTGTTTTGAAACACACCCTTTAATAATGTAATGGTATAATGTAGCATTAGCATAAACATAATAATTCATTTGTACAAAATGTAATAATTCAAGCAAAATAGAAAGTCATTTATTTGTTCAAATGTTCATTGAGGGCAGACACGGGACAACAGTTGTGTGGGTGAATTAAGTATTTTTTTTTTTTTTTTACTGGCCAGAAATTAGAAATAGAATTAGCAGAGGAATTACACATTTTCTATTAGCTAGCTAAAATATAGAACTTTTCCAAAGTCATCAGAGATGTAAGTAAATGTTAGTATATAGCTGCTCATTCATATATTCATTAGATTATGGTTACAGACAATGGCCATAAGGTCATATTGTGCCTAATAGTTCAAGTTAAGTACATTTTTGTCCTCTCTTAGTCTGTTTTGGTCTCAGGGTTGTCCCTCCATATACAATAGTTAAGTGAGGTGGCCAAGCAGAGCCAAGCCATGTATGGAGTCATGAGGAGAAAGGCAGTGCGGTTCACTGGATACCAGGACACCATAGTGGCAGCCACTGTCCCTGTCAGCACCACAAGCTCAATGAGTGCCTGTGAGACAAGAAACATGAGCATTAACTTTTTTATTAACATTGTTTTACAATGTGCAGTTATCAGCCGATTATAAATTACACCATAGTTTTTGGAAATCGTTGCTGTTCTAGGTTCCTCAGTCTGACAAAATGTGTATTGAATAGCTTTGTGACAATGCAATGGAGTGAAACAGCAGTTATTTAAACCTGTCTTGTGCAGAAAAGCATTCTTTTACCAATTTGATCTTGTGTGCCCCAAAAAAGATAGGGGTCCAGGCCCAGTTCAGTGCCAGCTGCAGGCCATAGAGTCCCAGTGGAACCACAGCATCTTCTGTGAAGCCTCCCAGCTCCTTATACACCAGATATGAACCATACCTGAAACATTATTAATGAAGGTGTTAGATCATAAGTAGATAATAGATCTCCACTGAGGTAACCTGAAACAATAATTAGATAATAAGCAGCATTCCCCAGAGCCTTTTACAAAATATTCCAATAAACAGCATATTTATAATGGTGAATGGTCAGTTAACACAAATTTAGAAATGTACTAACCCCATGCCAGTGTATAAAGTTGTCCATACTATCCCAAAAGCCGAATTGGGTGGTCTCCATGACGGTTTGTTAAGAGAGGCGTACCACGTCTTTATCTGTCTTCTTGTGATTAAACCTCCACAGATCCCACCAACATGTGGTAGGGCAGTCAGCCCCAGCATGGTTGTCCACATGGCTTCAACAAAGTGATCTAGAAGATTATGACTGAAAAAAAAAAAAAAAACCATTAATAATCTATGATTTTTTAAATATCATTATTACAGAAATAAAGTTCTGTTACACGTATTAGTTTTTCACAAAATCAAGTAATACCTTTTACACCAGTTAAATTAAACAAGTAGTACATATTGTTTCCCTAATAAAAAGTTTACATCCACACGTTAAATATTTGGTTTCGCATAATAGGCAGTGTGGTATTATGTACCATGGCTGTTGAACAAGGTTAAAATATAACTTGACTATAAAATAAATCAACCAGATAATTTCTGAAGCAGACTAATGGCGGTTGGCTTCTCGCCACTTTATTCAGCCAATACAGACTGCACACCTTGTGTAAGTTTTTAACTCGACTCTCCGAGTCGGTTCTTTGATATGGCGAGTTGGGATCCGACTCTCATCCGTTGCAACGATAAAATGCAACCGCGAATGAAACGAATCTGAGTCGGTTCTTGTTTGTTATATGAGCCGGGTGTTCACTATAAAAGAAGAAAAAAAAAGACAGCACCACTACTAAACCTTGATTATTTGACTAGTAAAATGTGTCTTGTGACTTCTTTTATCCCTGCACTCAGAACGACTTTTAACCTGATGTATTCAAATGGAATAACATCTGAAAAAGACAATAATAAGCAAATACTGAATTATAAAGCACCCTTGAAAACAAAATATATTACACATACTTCGAGTTGTTTTGCACGTCCTTTCTATTCAAACTGTTAAAGCAGATCAAACTTAAACATTATTAAAATAAATTGCACCACAAGTTACGACCTGGTGTGAAGCTACAATATCATATTACAAGTGTTATCCTAACAGTCTACATTCCTGTAAAACAATAGAATAAACCCTCGTCCAGCCACGTTTGTTACGCAAGTTACATAATGATTACACACGCACACTCCGGGTTCGCGAGCAAGCGCGCTTTCAGAGCAAATAAACACACACGATCACTTTCATCCGTTTAGACACAATCGGTAGAATATTATTATTTGTTATACCTTTAAATAACAGGTGTGTCGTACGTCTGTCTCCGTTGCGGTTCGGCGAAAACTTATACGTGACTTACGCGCTTCCTAGAATTATAGCACGGAGTGGGCGTGTCTACTTATACAACGCGCAGCCACGCCCCTTAAGGTTTCATAAGATTGGAATTGAACACAGATGTTTCCACGAAGAGACGTTTCAGATGTAGTGTTGTGTAAGTAAGAAATAAAACACGACTGGGACTGACCCCCTCCTCCTCTTCCTCCTCCTCCACACACACACACACGAATATTCCGATTTAGTCTTTTGTCAAGATACACATTTTTTTATTTGTGCTTATATAATGTTACTGTCTCTGAAGTTTGTCTTTGAATTTCCATACCATAAATAAACCTCTTCAGATTTATACAATGGCACAAATTTCCAATATTATATATATTTTCAGACATTGCAACAGATCACAAGATTTAGATCCATTAAGACTTAATAAAATCAATTCGATTCAGTTACTAATTCTATTATAGTTTAGGCAGTTCTGACCATTCGTCCATTTTGGTCATTACTTAACTCACACACATTTTAGTTTTTGCTCATGTGCAAATAAATAAAATGTCCTACCCTCAGAAGCTTTTTCGCCGTGTTTTGTATAAACTAAACAAAGTCCAGTTTCTAGAGAATGTTACTCTCAAGAATCTTGTCTTGAAACTCTCCTGACCCAGGACAGATCACAGTTATTGCAGAGCAGCCATTACTATCTGCAGGCCAAGTCTAAAGTCAAGTCAAGAAGCTTTTATTGTCATTTCAACCATATATAGCTGACACAGTACACAGTGAAATGAAACAGCTTTTCTCCAGAAACCTGATGTTACATACAACAATCACGGAAACAGAAAACACAGGGCTAATGACTAGTAAGTGTCCTCACCACATAAAGTGCATTTGTGCAACTTGGGGCAAACAGTGCAAAGACAACACAAGACAGTGCAGGAAACACAAGACAGTGCAAGACAACACAGGACAGGACAGTGCAGGACAATACACAAAATAGCTCTGCCTGTTGCTCCAAACCTGTTGTAACGAGACAAAATGAACAGTAGCCAAAATGTTGTGCAAAAGAGCAATATAGCTGCAGCAGTTCAGGAAAGCTGTGCAAAAATGGCATGTAAACAGTTTATGGCAATGAAGTGATGTAATATGAGTGGAACTGAAGTCATGAAATATCCTGCAAGTTTGTGTGTTTTTGTTTTAAGCTGCTGGTTGTTCTATCAATTTGTACGTTTTTCTTTTTTTGTGTTTTACTCTCATGCTTCATGAAGTCCACCATAATTTACACTATGTAAAATACGACAGGCTGCTTAACAAAAGGTGGCATCTAATTAATGGCAAGGGTATTACATTTTAATAATAATGGATATCATAATAAAAAATAAATGAAGATTTTATGTAAATCTAAATGAATTACAGCAATCTGCAAATATTAACAATATTTCTTGAATTATGTACACTAAAATATATTTATTATAATTAATTATTTATTTTTGTTGGCCCCTCCCCAGTGCAGGCCCCTGAGCTTTTGCCAATGTAAGTCCAGGGATTACACTATGTCTCTCTGGTAGTCATGTCATAGGAAAATATTTCATGTTGATTTTTAAAGAGTATTATTTAATGTTAGGCAAATTCTTCCTTTCATGTTTTATACAACTTTAAAGTGCAGCATAATAGTGAAACAATAGAACATCAGAACAAGAAAAAAGAAAAATTCCCCAATAACATATATGAATAATGTAGTGCATTATATCTCTAGATCAGAATGAAATCCTACAGGAATGTTGTCTTTCGAGACACGTTCTGTATGTCTGTATAAAGTAAAAAGTGTATCTAAAAAAGTATACAATATTTTAAAGATTAAAAGTTCAATTGTTAAAGAAAGTAAGAGAGTTGTGGCAAAGATTTGTATATAGGTGACTTTGTCAAGTAAAATTCACAAGTGCAGTCACACCCATTTTTCCACATATGGTGTTGTGTATATAAGCAATACAACATGACACAGACTCATCATGGGCCCCAAAGGCCCCTGGGCAAAAGCTTTACGGTCTTCCCCTCCCCCTCCCCCATTTGGCCATAGGCAACACACAATTTTTAATTGTGCTCATATACTGTTTTTTTTTTTTTTTTTTAAGTTTGTCTTTGGATTTCTATCCCATAAATAATTCTCTCAAAATTTATAAATTCTTCTATAATTTTCTTAGTAAGGATTAAAAAATGGCAAAAAATCTGCAAAATTGTAAATATTTTCAGAGTTCAACAAAGCACAAGATTTAGATCCATTAAGAGTTAAGAGCAATTCAAAAAAATCAGACTCAGACTTACCAACAATACACAATGCACTGAGGCACTAATTAAAAATAAACAAATAAATAAAAGTTACCTTGCTATAAATACATACAGGTTGGAAAAATCTTGTCTAGCATGTGACATTCCTCCGCTGCCTATATTCTGTCTACCAGGTGACAGTCTACACCAACACACACGCACGCACGCACACACACACACACATCCACACATTTGGCCAATAGTTAGCACATACACATTTTAGATTTGTGCTCATGGATGAATAAATTCAAATGTCCTACCTTCAGAAGCTTTACTTCCATGTTTCTCTTGCTTAGAAGTCCTTTAAAAACTCAGTAAAAATCCAGTTTCTGGAGAACGTCGCTCTCAAGAGGAATGAGATGACGGAGACGCTCCTGACCCAGAACAGATCAGAGTTGTGCGGATCAGCTATAACTATCTGCAGGCTTGAAATATCCTATAAATATGGATATTCTTTTATGCTTCCGGTTGCATTGTTTCACCAGTTTGTGCATTTTTTCGCTGTCTCACTCTAATGCTGCTTGAAGTCCACCAATGTTTACATTACAGCTTTAAATAAGTATTTAAACACCTGGAAAAGTCATTGTTAATATTTGGTACAGTAGCCTTTGTTTGTAATTACAGAGGTCAAACGTTTCCTGTAGTTTTTCACCAGGTTTGCAAACACTGCAGGAAGGATTTTGGCCCACTCCTCATGTCATGTTGGAAGACCCAGCCTCGACCCATCTTCAATGCTCTAACTGAGGAAAGGAGGTTGCCCCCAAAATCTCGCAATACATGGCCCCGGTCATCCTCTCCTTAATACAGTGCAGTCACCCTGTACCATGTGCAGAAAATCACCCCCAAAGCATGATGCTACCACCCCCATGCTTCACAGTAGGGATGGTGTTCTTGGGATGATACTCATCATTCTTCTCCCTCCAAACACGTTTAGTGGAATTATGACCCAAAAGTTCTATTTCGGTCTCATCTTACCACATGACTTTCTTCCATGATTCCTCTGGATCATCCAAATGGTAATTGGCAAACTTAAGACGTGCCTGGACATGTGCTGGTTTAAGCAGGGGAACCTTCCGTGCCATGCATGATTTCAAACCATGATGTCTTAGTGTATTACCAACAGTAACCTTGGAAACGGTGGTCCCAGCTCTTTTCAGGTCATTGACCAGCTCCTTTAGTGTAGTTCTGGGCTGATTTCTTACCTTCCTTAGGATCATTGAGACCCCACGAGGCGAGATCTTGCATGGAGCCCCAGTCTTTGGGAAATTGACAGTCATGTTTAGCTACTTACATTTTCTAATGATTGCTCCAACAGTGGACCTTTTTTCACCAAGCTGCTTGGCAATTTCCCCGTAGCCCTTTCCAGCCTTGTGGAGGTGTACAATTTTGTCTCTAGTGTCTTTGGACAGCTCTTTGGTCTTGGCCATGTTGGTAGTTGGATTCTTACTGATTGTATGAGGTGGACAGGTGTCTTTATGCAGCTAACGACCTCAAACAGGTGCATCTAATTTAGGATAATAAATGTAGTGGAGGTGGACATTTTAAAGGCAGACTAACAGGTCTTTGAGGGTCAGAATTCTAGCTGATAGACAGGTGTTCAAATACTTATTTGCAGCTGTATCATACAAATAAATAGTTTAAAAATCATATATTGTGATTTCTGGATTTTTTTTTTAGATTATGTCTCTCACAGTGGACATGCACCTACGATGACCATTTCAGACCCCTCCATGATTTCTAAGTGGGAGAACTTGCAAAATAGCAGGGTGTTCAAATACTTATTTTCTTCACTGTATATATAGTGACTATATGAATTATATAAAATAATTGTTTAACTTAAGACTCAGCCTGTGCAAAGGTTTGCCACAAAGTTAAAAATAGGTGGGACCGCTTTTACAAAAATGGCTATAACTCATGAAAGGCATGAGATATCTTCAAACTTGTAGACGTGCATGAGCTCACTCTGAGGTTAAATTAAAAAAATATGTAGCTTGGCCACTTGGTGGCGCTATAAGATGGAAAAAAATAAAAGCGGCAATAACTATGGATCCATTAGTCCCACCAAATTGGCCTGCAGTGTCTATGTCTAATGTGCCACAAGGGTCTAGGAGGACATTAGCGTATCTCAAAAACATGGCCACCATCGGCAAATGAAGATCAAGATTATGAAGAATAAAAAATCCAATTGTTGAAAAAGTATGCTCAATTTTAGATCTAAGATTTATAGTGCTATTTTATTTACTGTTTCTGTCTTTAAAGTTTGTCTCAGAATTATCCACAAATAAACCTTTACAGAATCATACATTCTTTTATGATTTCCACTGCAAGGATAAAAATAATCAAAAATGTGAAATATTATAAATATTTTCAGACTTTGCAACAAAGCAAAAGATTTTGAACAATTCATTATTGATGCAGTAATAAAAAAAAAAAGTTGTCATACTCTCTTCATAACATTTCTTTCTAATATTAAAATGTTATAATGTAATAATGTTATTTCTAATCGGTGTATACTAGTACAGAGAATCACTTTATTTATACCTGTGATCTGTTGAAAAAAAAAGTTGTCATACTCTTCATAACATTTCTTTCTAATATTAAAATGTTATAATGTAATAATGTTATTTCTAATCGGTGTATACTAGTACAGAGAATCACTTTATTTATACCTGTGATCTGTTGAAATTGTTGTTGTTTTTTTTCTCTTTCTTAAAGCATGCTAACACACATACTTTTTAAAGCATCTGCTATAGATCCAATATACTATTATATTATATTATATTATATTATATTATATTATATTATATTATATTATCATTACTAATATTAACCTATATTACACATTCAGTTTGCTGGACGATACAATATATTGCAAAAAGTGATGGCATCAATTGCATAAAAAAAATTAAACTATATTCCCTTACATTGTTACATCATAGGTTTTTCCATGCATGAACAGTTTTCTCCAAGCATATACATGTATTAAAGTTTATTCATGCACTTATTCACATAATGATTTTGTATTATGTTATTAGAATGTTATTTCTTTTCTGACATGTATCAGTCTCTTTGGGAATATATTCGCATTTTTCCTAGGCCATAATAAGCACTATGTGTAACCCCTGATTCTCTTTGCTCCTCTTAAGAGGATTTTTATTCCGACAAGTAAACATTTAAAAGTGGGAACTACAGTGTGTATAGTGTGTATCAATAACTGTTCGAGCAATCATGCACACTTAAGGGATGTTGATCCCTGATTATGAACTCTCTACGAAAAGACCATTGCATGTAAGGGAAGAGCTAAATGATACTAATGGTATGGTATTAATTGTACGCTAGAGTGTTGTATGGACAATGTCACTGTTTTTGCAATATTTTTTTTTTTACAATTTATTATTCATAACAATCATCATTAGAATCACTGATTTGATTTTAAACGATGTTTGCGCGCATGCACTGCGAGAGAAACTAAAACAGGGATGTGTGTATGGGGTGTGATGAGTGGAGCGGTAGATGATGCCGCGGGGATGGTGAGATGTTGGCAGCGCGTCATCATGTGCCGGTGAGCGCGCGCTCCGCCTCAGCTGGTCCTCCAGCGTGTCTACCTTCTTGCCGCTCCATCAGGCCTCGTTGGCTGGCTGAACTCTCACCCCGGCGCTCGGCAAATGTCAAAGAGAGGCCCGTGCCGCAGCAAGGGGGGCGTCGAAGAGGAGGGGGCAAAAACAACTGCCTTTTCCCAAGCTGTCATTTGCAAACCTTTTTTTTAACCATTTTTTGGGGGGCTTTAAAACCAATCAGTAAACAAAACCCCTGACTAATGTAAGTGAAGAAAGAAGCGGAGGACAGCCGGCAGACCGCCTCCTTGTGTGCAACGCCGCGGACTTCGCACCGCAGCTCCTCCGCGCTCGTTTCCGCTGGAGAACATGTGAGTACAGAGAGAGGGTGAGAGAGACAGGGAGAGAGAAAGAGAGAGAGAGAGAAGCGGCGCATCCGAGCTTATAGGCAGCAGCTCCGGCGTGTGTCTGCAGCAGCGTCCACGTTCACCACGGTGCTGATGCTGATGCTGATGCTGATACTCGCGGGACTCTGTTTATCATAGCGTGTGCGTGGAGCGCGCAGTATTTCCGCCGTCACTAGCATCCAGCTGTAGTAGGCTTTTCTACGGTAGGACTGTGTTACTAAACAGCGCTCGCTATACCCCCCTTCCGCTATGGACCACTCGAGTTCATCCATGGCTGCTTCATCAATTGTGTATTTCTGTCTTTTGCGTGATTGACGTCGCTGTTTAAACAATAGAATATGCCATTTTGGAGACAGCTTGTGACTGTTCTGCATGTCTTTTCCCCCCGGGATTCCTTCTGATGGTGCGTGTTTGTTCTCATGCAGCCTTTTTTTTCTTTCTCGGCGCTCATTAGTAGCTCGTTTAGCGCGTAACCTTGAGCTCCCTGATTGTTTTTTTTTTTTCATGTCTTTTCCCCCTTTTGTTTTTGCTCGTATTTAAAGCGCGGTATGAAACCTGCTGCAGGTGTCACTCACGGACTCCTCTGACATCTTCCCCGGGGAGCAGGAGCAGGAACACGAGCAGCATGCATGTAGCATGCACAAACATTCTTTTTAGATTTAAATGAATAGTTTCTACCCATATGGCGTTCGAGCTATTGATATTTTTCAAGATGTAGGCTTTGCATGCACCGCCACGAGATCATCTGGACTGGACTGTTGAAGTGAGGATGCAACGGGATGCATTATTATTTTTTTATCACAAACAACTATATGCACTGTGATTCAATGCCTGCCACACGAATGAACGCGGAAGGCGTGAGATTGCAGTCGCAGATTTGGTGCACGTTTAAAGAAATGGCCACTGATTACCACAAACCGTTTTGTTTTTGCATGATCAGGGTCTCTAGTATAGTAGTAGTAGTAGTAGTAGTAGGCCTGTTTTATGAGCTTACTTCATGACTCGGATATACAGTATAGGCTAAGAGTAGTGGGGTCAGAGGATGCTGGGATCAGGAAGTTAGACTAGATCTCACTCAGAGCTTGTGTATCTATAATTCTATACTATAGCAACAGGGTTGTTGTAAAACAGTTTGTATATTATTAATGCAGTGTCTTGTGAGCTGATCTGCTCCTTAATTCGTGTTAAAGTTCAGCCCTACTCCTGACACACAGGTTAGAAGTTTACAAGTTACAGTGCTATTACTTTTTACATTTACTTTATATATTTGGCGGACACCCTTATCCAGAGCGTCTTACTTTTATCTCATTCATACAACTGAGCAGCAACAGGGTTAAGGGCCTTGCTCAGGGGCTTAGGAGAGGCAGCTTGTTGTTGCTGGGTGGGCTTTAAATTTATGACTACTATGACTAAGACAATTATTATACCTTTAGATAATAAGTATACACACAGACCAAGGGTACTAAATGTAACCCTTTTTGTCAGTTGGGTCGTACCATCAAGGGTACACCAGCTGAACATATAGTATTTGTCTTTATCTGTTAACCTTAACTCTAAAGGCACATGTTTTCCAGGTAAAAGTTACATACTGAAGTTAAAAAAGATGAACCGCTGTAGCAATAAGGAAAGGAAATGTTCCTGTCAGCTCCAAATCAAACCCTGTTAAAGTCTTACAGTTTAAAAAGTGAGATATCAAACCTTCACTCTCCATATGTTCATTTCCTTATTATACCAGTTTAAACACCTTGCAAACTCGTTTGTCAGAATGATTTGTATTACTTGTTTATTTTTGTAAATATGAGTACAGATTGTGGCATTGGAACTTGTCAGCATGTTTGTCATGTTTGTTTAGTAAGCGAAAACTGCTGTTTATTTTCTTTTTAAAATATCATTCAATGCCGTATTAACGGCATGGATGTTTTTGTTTTTCGGATCAACATGTTCTTGTCCGCGAAAGGCTTCAGTGAAACCGAAACCATTCCATTATTATTTTTTAAATGAGTTAATTAGTTTATTTTGTGAACATGTAATCTGTTATGCTAGTACCAGATTAGCATATGTTATGCTAAATGTATTTTGTTTATAAGTTAACTTCTGTGGTGATATAAAGGGCGGAAACTTTATGCCTCAGGATCTTCTATCACAAAGTTGTCAGAAAAAATATGATTTCAAAAATGTTAGATTTCTTTGCATTTATTTTTACATAAAATGTTATTATATATTATACATTATATTATACATTATGGTATCATATACAGGTGCTTGAGGCTCTTGACCTACATAGATAAAAGTAATAGTTTGCAGCTAGAAATCTGTCCACAGTTTCATTCAGACATTTTGGGTGACTGGAAATAGAACTCAGAAATCAATGAATGGAGAAGTTTTTTTGTACCAAATAAGGCTTGTTTTGATGTCATTTCCTATTTATGGAGTGTAAAAATGGTGCCTGATGACATAAAGCCCCCTTTATGCTGTATAAATATTTTGAAGTTATTTAAAGATACAGTCTCCTGCAACAGAAATAACCAATATGTATATATACTTTTTAGGTCCTTGTGTAAAGGCCACTAATTATAAAAAAAAGTACAACAGTAGTGCAACACAGTAGTGATTTCCTTTAACAAGTTGATTGGCTCTACTGTATATGGTGTTAATTCACTTTTGAAACATATGAAATAAGAAATAAAAGAACATTTTTGCACAAGTTTTGCATTCGAGGTCCTGACAGGTAATATTTGAGTTGTAAGAGTTTAGCAGTAAAATATATTTATTTTTCGCTATCCGGAGGCAGAGCCTATGCACATTTGCGAGACAGAAATGTCATGTAAAGTAATTATACCTCACATCCCGTGGGAGCCAGGGAATGCAGCGCAGATTGACTTCCATTTTTGTATCTTAATCACAGCACACTTTCTTGGAAAAAAAAATTAAAAAATCCTCAGTGGAATCTCTTTTTTTTCGGTTTGTCAGGAGATATGAAAAGTTTGCAGACTGGAGCCCGCTGCCTGTACCACCCCAGCCCTGTTCCACCATGACCCCCAGCAGAGAATTCTGGGATTGACGGTAGCATCACTCCCACTGATGGCCTGCACCAGGTACAGTTTATTTTTCTCTAATACACTTTTGTCAGCTGTTCTAACTAATGAAATACAATTTATTTATCTTTTTATTTTTCAGGTTTCAGCTAACCTGCTGAAGCTATGGGGAGCTGTTGGAGCTGTCTATACAGAGACGCCATTCAAGACAACCACCCCACCAAATTCAAGGTACATACAATACTTACTAGCACGCATTATTTTGTTATAGATCCAAATAAAATGTTCAGTAAAAAAAGGTGCTAGAAAGATATGGAGTCTGGAGGCGTGGCCTTTTATCGGTCAGAGCACAGAGGTCATTCTCAAGTTTTTTCTTTTGTCAGATTTTAGTTGCTTGCTTTTTGGTGGGTAGGTTTTGGTTTATTCTACTGCATCTTCTGACATTCCTTTGTTATTATCTTTGTTGTATAGCAGTATTTGTGTAATATAATGGCTGAATCTGATCTGTAAGCTTTACTGTAAGTTTTCTGTAAGTCAGTACTGCTACTTCTGCAAAACTGTCTGAAAAGAGGACATTTGATGGACAACAAGGGCAGGTTTAGTAGAGTGGGTGAGTCATTACATGTTTATTTACTGGTGGGGATAAGTCTATAAGAATTTTTCTTTTCTTTTTTTGCTATGTTAAAGAAGCTGTAAAAGGCTATAGTAGATAAAATACAATTTAAATACACCAATATCACATAAAAAAATAAGTTTGCTACCCACACTAACAACCAGAAAAAATCAAATCATGGCCTTCACACAGAGCAGGAGAAAAATAAAACCGAAGCATAAAATTCTGTTTTTCTATCGTAGGTGACAAATGTGGATGATGAAGGGAACGAACTGGGATCGGGGACTATGGAGCTCACCCAAACCGAGCTCATTTTGCACACACGAAAGCGTGACGCCATCCGGTGGCCGTACCTCTGCCTGCGGCGTTACGGCTACGATTCCAACCTGTTCTCGTTCGAGAGCGGAAGGCGTTGTCAGACAGGACAGGGTGAGTTCACTAATTCACAGAGGACTAAACACTTGCCTTCTCTCATTTACCATCTATTAGATATCGAGCTGATGAATAATTAAAGAGAGTCAGCTTTGTGTATGACTGTGGAATGATTGAGCATATAAATGTCCCTTGAATTAATAGACTCAATCTTAAAACTATTTTATTCTGTTATTGAACTCTTTGAAAGTTTCCAACATTTCGTAAAGCTGAATATATTTAGGTCACTTTCATTGTTTTTATGAATTGATTGTAGAATTATTGTAATCCATTTGAAGTTGGTTTTGATCCCCAGCACAGGGTAGATGCTGTTTCTATATGGTGACAGAAGCTTTTGCTGTTTTACTGCCCCCTAGTAACAGGATGAGTGATTAACAATAGGAAATGAACCGATCCATTTAGTGTTCTTAGGTGTAAAAGTTTGCTCTTGTAGAAGTTTGGTTAAAACAAATTTCCTTCTCTCTGGCATTCTTCTTTCATACTCTGTGAGAGGGTGAGTGTTCAAAAGAAGATGAAGGTGCTTTTCTCTATTCTCATGCAGGGATCTTTGCATTTAAGTGCTCTCGGGCAGAAGAGATCTTTAACCTGCTGCAGGAGCTGATGCAGTGCAACAGCATTAATGTGGTGGAGGAGCCCATGATTATGACCCGACCTGGCCACACACCGGAGATGGAGATGCCTCGAACCCCTCAAACACCAAACAGTGAGACCCACACAAACACACACAGAGAGCAATCAGAATTGGATTTACATACACATTACACATTGAAAAAATAAGATTGATAAATATTTAGAATTAAGGCAGATATACTGTAATGGGAATGTTCATGGATTTGGTACACTGTGTTAGCATCTGTCAAAATTAGTTTATTGCTGTTCAGAAATTCTGCTGAAGTTGATTACTACCAATTTGATAGCTAATATTTAGAAATCTCATGACAATACCACTGTACACTGTCCATTCTAAACTCATTAAACATCTGTGCTTAGCTCCTGGCTTCCCAGTGCAGACATTTCCTAATGGATACCCAGGGTACCCTATAAGTGCAGACTCATCACAACCTTCCCTTACCGATGACCACAGACACAGTCTCATGGGCATGGATGATCAGGTAAAGCGACACTTAGTGCAGACACACGTATATACACACTAGGGCTGTAAAAAATAACGCATTAATAACGCATTAACACAAATTCATTTTAACTGTACTAATTTTATTAACCTTTGATTAATGCAGCGCGCATTTCTGTTTAACCATTTTTATAAAAAATATGAATAAATAAATGCCATATACAGAACTAATATCTTTGCATTATAATAAAGAAGAATCATAATGGTAGAGGTGTTAGTGAGACCAGCAGGGGGTGCTCACCCTGTGGTCTGTGTGGGTCCTAACCGAGGTCCTGACTCTCTGTGGTCATTAAAAAAAAAATCCCAGGATGTCTTTCGAAAACGAGTAGGGGTGTGCCCCGGCATCCTGGCCAAACTTGCCGCTGGCCTACTAATCATCCCCTCATATTAATTGGCTATATCACTTTATCTCCTCTCCACTAATATGCTGGTGTGTGGTGGGCGTTGTGGCGCAATATGGCTGCCGTCGCATCATCCAGGTGGATGCTGCACATTGGTGGTGGTTGAGGAGAATCCCCCCCTTTCATATGTAAAGTGCTTTGAGTGCTGCAGAAAAGCGCTATATAAATGTAATAAATTATTATTATTATTAGTAATCAATAATTACATTTTTGAATGTTTTGTTGAACCCTTGCTTCATTTTAAATAAAGCACAAGGGTGCCACTCCACTTTGCAATAAAAGAATATTCCACAGAAAATTTCAAGATTCAATGCTGAAAATTATTTGTAAATCTGAAGGTTCAGTACATCTCCACCACTGTAGGATGAAGGGAACATTTTAGTTAAGTAGGAGCAGGAACCCATTGGCCACAGGATGGCACAAGTTTGAGCTTCGAGAAGCAGGAAAAGTACCCTTTGATTAGCAGTAATGAAGGAAAGTGGTGCGACATCTAGAATTTTTTAAAGATAATATGGGTGTAATATATTTGTCAGTGCTCACTTAGTAAACTGTAACTTGTCCAGCCTAAGACTGAATGGAAGCTGTTTTGTGCCTTTAAAGGCTGTATTTTGAAATTAATGTTTTAAAAAACGTGATATTTTGCACAGTCTTGTACTACTTTTTTCTCTTTGTAGACACATACATACGTGAACACAGTAAGTATGGAGAGTGAGCTTTCGAGCCGCCACTGTGTCCGATCTCTGCCTGAGGTACGGCCCCTCGCCTTCACCGAGGCATCCACCAAACCCAGCCAGCCCAGCATGCACTGCTGCGGCATGGAAGACTCCCACAAGGACCCGCAACTCTTCATTCAGCCAGGGGCCCAGGAGGTAAAGTTCATGCTGGGGCCGACACCGGCACAACGTCACATGATGGAACGAGAGCGAGAGCGAGACCGACACTCTTCTCATCCTCTTCGAGCACCTGATGGCAGCTCCGAAACAGAGGGAGAGGAAGCCCCGCCCCTTCACATGTGCAACACACATTCCTACCACCATTATCACCATCATCTGCACCGGCACCCCAACATGGAGCCTTGCCCTGGAAGCCAGCTAACATATGAGAACATTAATGGTCTTCGGGGGCCACGCCGCCAGAGGCTGAGCCCCAGCAGTGCCTCACAGTCACAGTCTGTGGGCTCAAGCAGCAGCAGCAGCACAGCTGGGGAAACACACCCACATACACACCCACACGCTCTGCCTCTCTCACACACACATGCCTCCTCATTGCCTCCGCAGGGCTACAGCGGGGGTCATCGTCGCTCTGCGCTGCTCAACTACGAGAACCTTCCGTCACTGCCGCCAGTGTGGGAGTACCGTGCTCTTCAGCGTGATGAAGAAGAGGAGCAGGATGAAGATGAGGATGATGATGAGTATGAGGAGGAAGAGGAGGAGGACTTTGATGATTATGAATACTCAGAAGGGCCAGGAACCCCTAATGGATATCATCAGGAAAGTGGTGGCGGTGGTGGGATTCATCGCGATGCTCTGCAGAACTATGTCAATACAGAACAGGTGGGAAAACACAGATTACCTGCAAAATCTAAATGTACTACAGCAGCATTTCTATGCCGTGTTAAATTGTAGATTTGCTGCTGCAGAAATTCCCTGGGGAATTCTGCTGTAAAGATCAGCAGCACATCGCTTTATGGAAGATATGGTTTATTTGTACAACTACACCAGCTGTCAGAGAGACAGATAACACTCTGACAGGCTCCCCATCTCTGATGAGTGATCTAATAGCAAGGGGTATATGGGGTACAGAACAAAACATTTATGTGCGAAGTAGACAGACTGTAAGATTCAATGTTAGACACTGATTTGTCTCAGACGGCAGGAAAATGCCTTCACCAAAAGCTATTGACAGCTGTGAGGTTACACTGGTCAGACAGCATCCTGTTTCAGAACAACTCTAGAATAAAATCTGGATCCAAAACCAGCTATTTATATTCTGTTCAGTACTTAGCAATGGAAGTCCTGTTGATCCAGGTTATCTGTATTGCATACAGTAAAGCAATTGTAGTAATCATTTTAGCCAAAATACATAATCTCTATTGCAGTTATATTAATATTACCAACATGCAGAAAAGACAAGATTGTTTTTGAAGATTTGATTAAATATGCCCAAATATTAATTATAATATTATAAGTTAATATTATTGGTATAAAAAGAGTATCACATAATTACATATCAAAGCCAAATGTAATTAAAATTGAATCTTAGTAAATTATAAATCAATCCTTTTAATGTGTAAATTGTTATTAGTGTTTCTGATGTTTTGAAACCACTTTGTGTCTTTAGCTTCAGGGGAAAATAAATATACAAAATGCACCAGTGTGTTGGATCCTCCTGATGTTCCTCACTATATCTTGAATTTCCCAACAGATTCCACCCCCTCCCCATCTGCATCATGCGTGCCCTCCTCATCCTCAGCCCTCTGAGAGGGGTGGCCGAGTTTTCAGTTTTGATTTCCGCCGGCATCGGGCAGGGCGGGGCACAGTTGGCAGTGCAGCTTGTGAGCAGCATGGCCGCCACCTGCCCCCTCCACCCTCTCGCCAGCTCAACTACATCCAGGTGGACTTGGAGGCTGGAGCATCGAGTTGCCCAGGGCACAGTGGGGGCGGAGCTCAAGTGCCACAGAGACCGCCTCCAATGAAGCGTGGCATGGCTGCTGCCCCGATAATGCCTCCCTCCCGTCGTGGTGAGTGTTATGCTGTGATTGACCTGCAGAAAACCGCAGCCATGTCCAATCTGCAGAAAGCCCTGCCTCGTGACGATGGCACGTCCCGAAAGACCCGCCACAACAGCACCGACCTGCCTCTGTGAGAAAAAAATTAGTGATAAAGAGTAAGGGGAAAAAGGTTATGGGTAAGATTAGAAAACAAAGGAGCTCTGTGGTGTTACGGTTCTCTCACCATTTAGTTGGAGTTTCCATCCTCACATTCATAATTTAAACACATTTGCACTTATGCCAGCTACTTCTTGTGGATACAAAAAGGTAAAACTGAATATACCAGCTGTATGTTATATGAATTCATGCAATTTTTAAAAGGTGGTCCATAACTGATTTTGGTGCCCGGTGACCATCAATTTGTAGTCAAGCCCCTCCTTTTAAACTGAGCCTCAGAATTATACCTTTACAGGTTTACAAGAAAAGGTGTTTTGACCTTAAAAGAACCTTAAAAGAAATATCGCATTCCAGATCAGATCTAAATATGTTTATCTTCAGTTTGTGTGCTACATGTTTAAAAGCTTGTTTGTTCACAGCAGGTTTTTACTCATCCATTTGGTCTATCATTAACTTTTAAAGTATTTTACATCTAAGAGTAGAAACATTTCCTTTTCTTTATTATTAAACATTCAGTGCATTCAATTTAAAATAGAAATGCAGTTTGGAATGTACTTTGTGTCTAAAATTACAGATTAAGAGATAGTAAAAGACACTACAGGTAAAGATTACAGCCTAACTGTTATTCCCACACCCCCAAAATAATCACGTATCTATTCTCATTCAAGTGTTAACAAAGTGCAAATCCAAGAGTATGTATTTATGTAAATCTATGTTTTGGAAAAACTGTGCAAAGCATCATAGCCATGCATATGCAGAAGGAAGGACTTTCATTATTTTTTTATAATAAAAAAAAAGTCATTCCATGAGCCTTGATTAGGCAAACCTTATTTATATTAATTTATTTAATTTTATTATGCATATTTATGCATTTTTGGATTTGGTTAGTTTTCTTATTTGACTCTTATACATAAGAGTGAATAACGTATATATGTCAAAGAGATTAATTGTCTCCTAAAGATAGCGTAGGCGATGAAGAAGATCCAGCTTTGTTACATGTCATGTCATGGTTCCATTTGTTTTTTTTACTGCAGTTTCATGTGAAATAGTTTTATTTTAGTGACATATTGTGCCAAACAGATGAATATTATACTAAATCTTGTGCCAATAGTGTATATGGAGTTTTAGGGCTATCAACAACTATCAACAGCTGAGAAATAAAATACAGCTGTACTCATTTCACAAAGAATATAAGCTATCCAGGGCTAAAATGTAGATGATTTAGACATTGCCTCCAATTAATACATGCCAATTCAGGATTTTCAGTTGTATTTTTTTATGAATTTATCGAATCTGGGTGTTCTGTTGTTAGTGGCAGAATTCCAGTCAGGGTTCATGTTTGTCTGTTCCACCTATAGTAACAGGTAGCTTACTGTACATGTTGCCTTGCAGTTACACTATACTGTGAAAAAGACTAATATGAATGATGGCTCAAATTCTGCGATTACCTGCCATTCATATTAACAAGGATTAAAGCTCAAAGAGTTGTCTTAGGAAAGTTTTCTGCACAAAGTTTAAGACTAATCCAAAAGTAAAAGGCTTTTCAATCAAGATTCTGACTTTAGTATAAGATTGAGGTTATTTGTGATGAGGGGAAAAAAGGCCATAACATATTTGCTTGTATTATTCAAGTCACTGGTCTGTACTTCCTGATCTTGGAAAGTTCTTTCCATCAATTTGTCAAGATTTCATGTTGTTACAAGAATTGTGTATAACTGTAGTATATCTACACATTTTATAAATGTGCAAATGTACCTCAGTTATACAATTTTATTACCAGCTTTGAAAAAAAAAGTAAGTGTTCATAACTGAACCATAAACTTTATTTATAGCATTTAAACTTTATGATTACAGGCATAGCCCAAACCTACACATGCCACTTAGCTGTGAACGTGCTTAGTATGTATATGAAACTAGGTGGAAACACTAATATACTGTAGGTTTTTTTGTTGTTAAGCTGGGTGGGGATGTAGACTCAGTGCTTCACACTGGAATTGGCAGCCATGCTAAACTGAGAGCAAAGCCACACAGAGCTTCATTTCCAAACTCTTTACAACTATTTACTTGATGAATTTGCCAAAACACTATTCTCCTGGACCAGTGTGTTAACCCTCATTAGCCCTTTGCTATGGATTTGTCCTACATTTCAGATACTTGTAATAAATGAAAGTATTCTGATTTCTAATTAAGAACGAATTTCGTGACAGACGTTCCCACAGCTTAGTTAATCCAGCTAGAAGCGATTGCTCTTCATAGAGTCTTGCATTTCACTTCAGTATGGCTGTTAGTGGGGTTAAGCCAAACAAAATCAACATGTAATATACACTCACACAGGTACATTACAGTGCTTGTAATGTGCTCTAAGAATGCGATGATAAACTATTTGGACACTTTTGAACACTTTTAAGAGAGTCAATCTAGTTTTAACATCTATATTTTTGGTATTGTGTGAAAAAAAAAACATTTTGCAATAACAGTTACTGGGGTCATATCAGTGTTTGTCTAAGTTGTGAAATATGATGATCTGTGTGTGTGATACAATGAGATTTCATCACCTTTCAAAGAGGTCTTAATCAGCACTGGCTTTGCTGTCTTTCTCAGGCCTTGACACACATGTGCTGTTGGGAGTAATCCAGGCAATGCTGGAAATGGGGTATTGTATTTGTAATGTGACATACGTGCGATCATAGATAACCTAATTGTGCTATAAAAAAAATGATATGAGTTGTTATTAAATTTTGGGAAAAGCTAAGGTACACTAGGAAACTTGGAATCTTGTGTTTCTGTTGGTTGTGTGAGACCTCTTTGGATTGTGAATGTTTTTATTTTTCAGGAGTTTTCCATTTTTAATCTAATTTTTTATTCCATCAGGGTCAATGAAGTAGCTCTTCGCTGTGAATTTAATATATTATGGGTTACACTTTAGACCCAGGCTAGTTGCACTGAAAATAGAAATAGGACAACAATAATCCTGAATTATTGAGATATTGAATCCCAAAAAAAAAAAAAAAAAAAAAAAAAAAAAAAACATTTTTTTTTAATTAAAAAAAAAAAAAAAAATACACATTGTTTTCACATTTTACAAAGAAAGTCTGAACAGTCATTAAGCATTTACAGGTGTCTTAATTACAATCTTTGTTTCGACTTTCCTTGTTTAATTGTTTTTGTCAAAAACAACTATGTACCTCTCCGTTAATGCAATGTCATAAATGAGATTTGCATATAATTCTATTTTCATCCAAGCCTGAGGTAAATTTTCAGCTGAAGGTAAATTTAAAAGGAAACCTAACTGAAAACTGAGCGACTTATTTGGCAGTCTGGTTATATATTTTGTCTTAATAAGGCTTAGGCAGAGCTCACTGACTGTGATGTCCTGCACATTAATGTGAACGAGTGCCAAATGTGTCTGAGTAAGAGCGATCGAGAGCGGCTCATGCATGGACTCTTTAGTGGAGCTTGCTGGGCTCAAAGCTCTGTGAACAGTCTTACTCTCTGTATGAATGTAATACACAGAGACGGACTAGTAAAACGCCCAGATCAGGCGATTTACACTCGATGTTTCTATCTTCACTGATAAAAAAAACAAAAAAAAAAAGTGTTACTGTTTTGTGTTGAAAAAATCCATTTTTTCCAGTTGGTTTCTTTGTATACAGTATTTACATTATCTTGTAAGTATGTATTTCTGTGTGCGTACATAACATATATATGGGTATGCAGTGGCAGTCAGCTTTTCCTGTGTTTGTTTACACAATACAACTAATTTTTTGCCACAGCTGTCTGAACTGTAGGAAGAGCCGTCCGTGCACTGGAATTCATTTTGTTAGATGGACAACGCGTTGTCATCTCTGTCCACAGAGATGAGATCTTCAGTAGTCTGATGTAGTTGCAGTCCTAACCCCTTCCTTCCTCCTTACAATGCAGAGCAGGCATGCCCCATACTGAATGTTATTTTCAGTCGTATAAACCTTTGACGAGAAAGGCTTGTACAATAAAATGAATGTGATTCAATGTAATGTCAATATTAAAACTGGAACTGTAAAGAAATGCTTTTACTGATGAGTCATTTTAAGTCAGGTAAAAAAGAAAAATCTAATTAATCACAACAGTGTAGTCTAGATCCATAACTTATTATGTTGGGATTGGAAGCTAAAATTGTTAGCTCCCACCTCTTCACCCAGTGATGTCACCAGAGCTGATGCTTTTTTTTTCTCGCACTTTTCCACTGCGGCAAAAATTAGAGTTTCAATCCCAAAATTCTTCTCAATATTAAACCTTAGAAATTGTATATAACTTAGCAGCAGGCATAACTTAGCATGCATCTTTTCGCAGAATGTATTTTAAATATGAGAAATCGATGTAGATTTATAATTTAATATAATTATATATTGCTTTGTGACAAGGCGGCAGTGCAACAACATATACTATTTTCTTCGTAGAGTTAACAAATGTTCACGTTTTCAGAAAACAGCATTCATTTAAGTATGCTCATAAGTTGGTATCTGCATTTTTTATAATAATATGTATCTACCGAGCCTCTGCAGGCTGTATGTAAGCTGAATTACTGATATATCTCAGAGTTGTTGGATCAATTTTGGAAGTGCAGTGTTTATTTGAAAGAGAACTGGTATGGGCATCTGCATCATAAGATTTAAGATAGTCTAATTAGAAAACACAGTAAGTCATTGTTTGAAATATGCAGATGTGTCTTACTTTCTCTTATGTTTTTTTGTTGTTGTTGCCTTTAGAAGACTTTAATGTGTGGAGAAGACTTTAATTTAGCATTTGATTCTCAGAAAGAGTATTTATAATTGTGCCTCACAGTTTACCATCCACATTGTATGGACAAAAGTATTGGGACATCTGATTTTTTTTTTTGTCATTTGTGGTTCTTTACCAAACTTACCACAAAGTCGGAGGCACAACATTGTATAGGATGTCTTTGGATGTCGTAGCATTACATTTTACCCCTTACTTAAACTATAAGACCCAAACCTGTTCCAGCATGACAGTGCTTCTGTGCACAAAGCGAGCTCTGTGAAGATATAGTTTACATACAGTTGTGTTCAAAATTATTTAACCCCCAATGCTGTAAATGGTTTTAGGGAATTTAGTGTAAATTTTGTAATTGTATTCAGAATGAAATCCTACAAGGACTTCTTAAAGAACCATATGCAACTAAAATGACATCAATTAGTTTTGTAATACAGTAGTAAATGTTTCTTTTGTGAATTCTTCATTGACATAATTATTCAACCCCTTAAAGACTACCACTCTGAAGAACAGAGGTTCAATGAAGTGTTTTCAATCAGGTATTGAAAACACCTGTGGATATCAGGGAGCAGCAATAAAGCCTAATAAGCACCAATTAGGCAGCTTTAAAATGACTGTGATACTCAGCTCCTTCTAGACATTTACTGGTGTGGTTACAAACATGGTGAGGTCAAGAGAATGGTCCAGGAAGACAAGAGAACAGGTGATTACTCTTCACAGGAAGGGCAATGGCTATAAGAAGATTGCAAAGATGTTAAACATACCAAGAGACACCATAGGAAGCATCATTCGCAAATTCAAGGCAAAGGGCACTGTTGAAACGCTACCTGGTTGTGGCAGAAAGAAGATGCTGACTTCGACTGCTGTACGCTACCTGAAGCGTAGAGTGGAGAAATGTCCCCGTGTGACTGCTAAGGAACTGAGAAAAGATTTGTCAGATGTGAGTACTGAAGTTTCTGCTCAGACAATACGGCGCACCCTGCGTAATGAAGGCCTCCATGCCAGAACTCCCAGGCGCACCCCCTTGCTGTCCCCAAAGTATAAGAAGAGTCGACTGCAGTATGCCAAAAGTCATGTGGACAAACCACAGAAGTTTTGGGATAGTGTTCTGTGGACTGATGAAAAAAAAAAAAGAACTGTTTCGGCCCATGGATCAACGCTATGTTTGGAGGAGGCCTATGAAGAAAAGAACACCTTGCCTACTGTGAAGCATGGTGGGGGTCAATCATGCTTTGGGGCTGTTTTGCTTCTGCATGACTGGGAAGCTTCAGCGTGTGCAAGGTACCATGAATTCTCTTTAGTACCAGGAGATATTGGATGACAATGTGATGCAGTCTGTCACAAACCTGAAGCTTGGAAGACGTTGGACCTTTCAACAGGACAATGATCCCAAGCATACCTCCAAGTCCACTAGAGTATGGTTGCAGATAAAAGGCTGGAACATTTTGAAGTGGCCATCGCAGTCACCAGACTTAAATCCGATTGAGAACCTCTGGTGGGACTTAAAGAAAGCAGTTGTAGTGCGCAAGCTTAAGAATGTGACTGAACTGGAGGCTTTTGCCCATGATGAACGGGCGAAGATACCCGTAGATCGCTGCAAGACACTTGTGTCAAGCTATGCTTCACGTTTAAAAACTGTCATAACTGTAAAAGGATGTTGTACTAAGTAGTACTAAGATTGAATGTCACTTGGGGGTTGAATAAAACTGATAATGATGTGAGCTCAGAAAAGACATTTGTGGTTATTTCATTATAAATGTTATGTTATATTTGTCTGACCTACACGTGCCTCTTTGATTTAATTGTAAGCAGGATGACTGAATGATCATAATCAATGTCAAACCGACCAAAACAATCAATTTCAGTGGGGGTTGAATAATTTTGAACACAACTGTAGATATGGCTGGAGTGGAAGAGCTTTAGTGGCTTATTAAAAAACTTTGACCTTAACTGTATTGAAGACCTTTGGGATATATTGCAACACTGACTGCACCCCAGGCCTCCTCACCCTACATCATTACCCGACTTTATTAACACCCTTCTAGCTGAATGAGCACAAATCTCCACAAATACAATGCGAAATCTAGTGAAACATCCTCCCAGAACAGTGGTGATTATTATAGCAGCCAATGTGGAATGGGATGTTCAAAAAGCACATGGTTAACAAGTGTTATGGTCAATTGTCCACAAACATTTCCATGTCCATTAAGTGTGTATTAGCTACATGTAAAAGCTTCCAAAAGAGCAATGAAAGAACACCTGGTTCATTTATGGAAATAACTACAAAAATAGTTTAACCCTGTGCCTGGTGAAGTCTCTGTGTGACATTTTCACGTTCTTCCTATGTCTTCTCCAAATTCCACCTACTTCCTAAACCATGCCAACAGATAAATTGGTGTGAGGGAGTGTGTGAATTTGTGTATGCTGCCTGGGATAGGATCCATTTTCACCCCAGTTCATCATCAGTAACTGGCCAGGATAAAAAAGGTTAGTAAATATTAATGAGGCTATTATCATTAGTTGAGTGTAAAAACTAATTTCTAAAGCTGATGTCTTCTATGAAATTTAGTGCTAGTTAAACCTGTCCCTGCATAGTGGGCAACATCAGTTTTTCCCTGCCCATTGACATTTTGCTGTCAGGTTTAGTATTTAAAAAACATGCACATTAATAAAAATGCTTAATCCTACAGTTACACTTTTTGTGCATTGATAAAACAAAAACAAAGGGAAAATACACAATTGTGCAAATAACTATAATTTTCCCTTGTAACAATAAGTATGTTTTCATAAATGTGTATCACCATTTTTACTCATTTGCCTGAAAAAGAAAGCTAACATGGCCTCGGTGTCCTCAGAAAAAGAACAAGGCTCTGTAGAGCTATTTTATGAGTTGCTCAGTAGCTCCTGGTTCCATAACATCAAATGACTGAATAAGATGGTAGAAAGGAACTCTTATAATCTTACATTGCAGTGCTCATGTTAGTTCTCACTCTCCAGTGTTCTCTATTGTTTAAAGATTTATAATCACACTCTTGATACAACACAAATGAGGATGGTTCCCCTTTTTGAGTCTGGTTCCTCTCAAGGTTTCTTCCTCATAACATCTAAGGGAGTTTTTCCTTGCCACACTCACCAAGGCTGCTTATCAGGGGTAAATACACATCGCTCACCTTAACTCTTAAATTCTGTAAAGCTGCTTTGAGACGATGTCCGTTGTAAAAAGCGCTATAGAAATAAACTTGACTTGAGATTTTAGCACAATTTTGTCTGCTAAAACAAATGCAACATAACAGTTTTATAATGTAAATGATCTTCAGTATACTGTTAGGGATCATGGTTAAGGCTGATCCTAATGCAGATAAATTAGGTGTGAGGGATCTGGATTGGAAGCCATATGTATTTACATATATAAACATTATTGTGACATGACGGACACTTTTTTCCAAAACATCCGTCCAAGCAAAATGTAGAAATTTTGTTACAGCAACATGGCAGAAAGAAAGACCCTAATCTAATCAGCATTTGGTTATAAGTGCTTATTATAAGTTGATTAAATTTTTTTTACAGAAATTCCCTCAAGTAGTTAGAAAGAGAGGACTCCCTTTCAAGTTACAGGTTCTAGACTGGTAACTGGAAGAGTCCATTCAGTGGCTGGTTATGTTATTAGAGCAGTATGCTATTTAATGTAAATCACACATTGAAAACACAAAAATGTTGTTTTATTGTTTCTTTTTTTTTTTTTTAAAAGCAATACTGTACAAATAAGTGTGTTTTTGACAAATGTCAGTTAGGTAGAGTCACATGGAGAATTTTTATCTCCTCTATTGGCCGATCTTGACTGTTAGTCTCCACCATGCCAATTCGACTAAGAACGCCCATGCCTTGGCAAACTCTCCCAAATATTGTGTGCTTGCCATCAAGCCACTGTGTGGGGGCCAGTGTTAAAAAGAACTGACTTCCATTTGTGTCTGGGCCAGCGTTAGCCATAGCAAGGATTCCAGCGCCTAAAAAATAAATAATAAAACAAACACTGATTAACAATGTGGTACAGTCAGTAAGAGAAACTGGTATAATTACTTTAATCAGACTGATTTTCTTGAATTCTTGAGCAAAGTTTTGCAACAATGACGTACTTGCATACACAAATTCTTTCTATAACGCTATTTGCAATTTCCAGTAACATTTATAAACATGTAGACTTTGCATTTTCTAATACAAGTTATTTAATGTAACGAGCTGCATAATCTCTGGCCATACCCACCTGTGAATTTCAGCTCTGGGTGAAGTTCATCCTCAAACTGTTTTCCATAGATACTTGCACCACCACGACCTAAAAACACGAAAAAAAGATTTTTATATCCATAATCATCCTTAGAGCATAGCTTTAGGTTAGAGAATTTTAATCTATGCATGTTGTACTTGTTAGCTCTCAGTGTAGTGCTGATTTATTGCCCATTTACACTTGCACATATATTTTAACAATTCAGACCCTTCGAAAGTTTATATTTGTACAAACAGGATATTTAGCTTAAATAAAATGTTCTAATTTAAAATTCTAGAGTGAGTTAGATAAAGTGGTAGAAGGTGTACCTAGGAATGAACGATTGGTGATTGGGGCAGACTTTAATGGGCATGTGAGTAAAGGGAACAGAGGTGATGAGGAGATGATGGGAAGATATGGCTTTAAGGAGAGGAATGTGGATTAGTAAGAAAGAAGTGAGAGCAGAGATTAAGAGGATGAAGAGTGAAAAGTCGGTTGGACCAGATGATGTACGAGTAGAAGCATGGAGATGTTTAGGAGAGATGGCAGTGGAGTTTTTATACAGGTGGTTCAACAAGATCCTGGAAGGTGAGAGGATGCCTGAGGAGTCAAGTCAAGTTTATTTCTATAGCGCTTTTCACAACAGACATTGTCTCAAAGCAGCTTGAAATCAACAGTCAAGGTGAATGGTGTGCATTTATCCCTGATGAGCAGCCGTGGTGACTGTGGCAAGGAAAAACTCCTTCAGATGTTATGAAGAAACCTTGAGAGAAGCCAGAATCAAAAGGGGAACCCATTCTCATTTGTGTGATATCAAGAGTGTGATTATAAATCTTATAACACTACAGAACACTGGAGAGTGAGAACTAACATGAGTACTGGAGTATAAGATTATAAGTAATGTTCTTTCTGCGGTCTTATACAGTCTTTATGGTTAGTAGAGGAATGTAAAAAGGGTTTTCTGGTGCGATCTTTAAGAAAAAGTGAGATGTGCAGATCTGCAGTAACTACAGGGAAATTAAGTTGATCAGTCACACCATGAAGTTATGGGAAGGAGTAGTGGAAGCCAGGCTGAGAGAAGAGGTGACCATCTGTGAGCAACAGTATGGTTTCATGCTGAGGAAGAGCACAACAGACGCCTTATTTGCTTTGAGAATGTTGATAGAGAAGTATAGAGAAGGTCAGAAGGAGTTGCATTGTGTGTGATTTAGAGAAAACGTACGACAGGGAGCCGAGATAGGAGTTCTGGTATTGTATGACGAAGTCAGGTGTGTCAGAAGTACAGTTGTGTTCAAAATTATTCAACCCCCTCTGAAATTGATTGTTTTGGTCGGTTTGACATTGATTATGATCTTTCAGTCATCCTGCTTACAATTAAATCAAAGAGGCACGTGTAGGTCAGACAAATATAACATAACATTTATAACGAAATAACCACAAATGTCTTTTCTGAGCTCACATCATTATCAGTTTTATTCAACCCCCAAGTGACATTCAATCTTAGTACTTAGTACAACATCCTTTTCCAGTTATAACAGCTTTTAAACGTGAACCATAGCTTGACACAAGTGTCTTGCAGCGATCTACGGGTATCTTCGCACATTCATCATGGGCAAAAGCCTCCAGTTCAGTCACATTCTTAGGCTTGCGCACTGCAACTGCTTTCTTTAAGTCCCACCAGAGGTTCTCAATCGGATTTAAGTCTGGTGACTGCGATGGCCAATTCAAAATGTTCCAGCCTTTCATCTGCAACCATGCTCTAGTGGACTTTGAGGTATGCTTGGGATCATTGTCCTGTTGAAAGGTCCAACGTCTTCCAAGCCTCAGGTTTGTGACGGACTGCATCACATTGTCATCCAATATCTCCTGGTACTGAAGAGAATTCATGGTACCTTGCACACGCTGAAGCTTCCCAGTACCTGCAGAAGCAAAACAGCCCCAAAGCATGATTGACCCCCCGCCATGCTTCACAGTAGGCAAGGTGTTCTTTTCTTCATAGGCCTCCTCCAAACATAGCGTTGATCCATGGGCCCAAAACAGTTCTAATTTTGTTTCATCAGTCCACAGAACACTATCCCAAAACTTCTGTGGTTTGTCCACATGACTTTTGGCATACTGCAGTCGACTCTTCTTATTCTTTGGGGACAGCCTGGGAGTTCTGGCATGGAGGCCTTCATTACGCAGGGTGCGCCGTATTGTCTGAGCAGAAACTTCGGTACCCACATCTGACAAATCTTTTCTCAGTGCCTCAGCAGTCACACGGGGACTTTTCTCCACTCTACGCTTCAGGTAGCGAACAGCAGTCTAAGTCAGCATCTTCTTTCTGCCACGACCAGGTAGCGTTTCAACAGTGCCCTTTGCCTTGACTTTGCGAATGATGCTTCCTATGGTGTCTCTTGGTATGTTTAACATCTTGCAATCTTCTTATAGCCATTGCCCTTCCTATGAAGAGTAATCACCTGTTCTCTTGTCTTCCTGGACCATTCTCTTGACCTCACCATGTTTGTAACCACACCAGTAAATGTCTAGAAGGAGCTGAGTATCACAGTCATTTTAAAGCTGCCTAATTGGTGCTTATTAGGCTTTATTGCTGCTCCCTGATATCCACAGGTGTTTTTTAATACCTGATTGAAAACACTTCATTGAACCCCTGTTCTTCAGAGTGGTAGTCTTTAAGGGGTTGAATAATTATGTCAATGAAGAATTCACAAAAGAAACATTTACTACTGTATTACAAAACTAATTGATGTAATTTTAGTTGCATATGGTTCTTTAAGAAGTCCTTGTAGGATTTCATTCTGAATACAATTACAAATGTACACTAAATTCCCTAAAACCATTTACAGCATTGTGGGTTGAATAATTTTGAACACAACTGTATGAGTACAGTCTGACAGCAGTGAAGTGTGCAGTGGAAACGACAGACTGGTTCAAGGTGGAGGTAGCAGAGTTAAAGATGTTGAGATTTTTATTGGGAGTGACGAGGATGGACAGGATTAGAAATGAGTTTATTAGAGGGACAGTGCATGTAGGACGTTTTGGAGACAAAGTGAGGTAGGCGAGATTGAGATGGTTTGGACATGTTCAGAGAAGGGAAATGGGGTATATTGGTATGAGAATGCTGAGGATGGAGTCACCAGGAAGGAGGAAAAGAGGAAGGCCAGTGAGGAGGTTCATGGATGTGGTGAAGGAGGACATGCAGGTAGTCGGTGTGGAAGAGGCAGATGTAGAGGACAGGGGTCTATGGAGAGGGATGATCCGCTGTGGCGACCCCTAATGGGAGCAGCCGAAAGAAGAAGAAGAAATGCTCTAATTTTAAATTCTAGAAATACGGATTATCAGATGTATTTCTTGGTATAATACAAATGATAATTTATCATTCTGATCATTCAATATCCGTCACATAGCTTTGACATAGAAATTGTTTAAAGGCAAAGCAAAGGCATAGATAACAAATTAGAAAATTATCGACGATACTTTTTTTTCTTTTTTAAATATTTTTTTTTTAAGGGGGTTACATGAGAAATGTCAAGACGTCCATTTCATGTAGTGTGCTCAATGGAAAAAGTGTTGGACATTTTTATTAGAAGGAAATCCTGATTGGATTGTTTGAAACACGTGATTATAATGATGATAATGAAGACATTGGTCCTGCTGTTATATTTCTCACTCTTTTACACACTTTTCAGCTGCAGTGATTTTGTACAATTGACCAGGACTCACCAGTTCCTGTCGGATCGCCGCCTTGCACCATGAAATCTTTAATGATGCGATGAAACTTGGTGGTGGTGTAGTACCCTCGTCTGCTCAGCTCGGCGAAGTTCTTGCAGGTTTTCGGTGCGTGTTTCCAGTACAACTCCAACACGATGTTCCCCATACTGAAGACCACACAAGGACAGTGACAAAGTTGCATTTCGCATACACTGAAAGTCATCCTTAACCCTACAGAAACTCCCATTACCCATCGCCCAGCACAAAACCACATTACTCCAAAAATGATCGGCTGAAGATCTCTCCTGCAGGCAGGCTAACATTCATTGATTCATTTAGATATAAATTGTGCATCTACTTACGAGGTCTGCAGTGATACTGTAGGAGGCTGCCACGAGTCTGGAGGGATTCCTGCCATTTCTGAGTCTTAACAGCAACAGAACTCTGTATTCCTGAAAATATACCGAAATAAACTCAAGAAATAGTACATCAAAACGTGCTACGGAAGTGCTCTGAGTGCCGCTTTTTCTTTGCATCTAAAATCACGAAGAGAAGACAAATATGTCTGTACTGCCATCTAGTGGACCGGAAGAGTGTCAGGAAGCACAGTGTTTTTCACGGCCATTATCTCATACTGGAATTTAGCCCGAGGCAAAACGAGAAATAATAACAAAATGTGTTTCATCGACAAAAACCCCCCCCCCCCTACATATACGATTACAGGTGGGTTTTTACAACTGCAGCCCAACTAACATGACCAAACTGAGGCCCCCTTACATATAAAACTCTTAAATAGACATCTGATCTGAATATTTAATCAGTTGCTTGACAGATGCCATGTGTTAAAAGATAGAGAGTTGCTTTAGTTTGTTCAGGCCAAAAATGTTGTTTATAATGGGGTGGAGTGGACAAGTGGCCGTCAAACCGACAACCAATGGTAGTCATCAACGTTAGAGTTATCATTAGTTTAAGCCAGCAGTACTGGCAATACTTGCTATTGGTTAGTATATAATTAGCATTGGTGGGCGGTCAGGGCCGGCAAAGCCTTCTCTGCTTTCCTAAACACTATTAGAAGCACTGACCTACATTTACATATCTAGATTAATTTATTCCCAACAGTTTATTCTCTTAATTTCGTAGCATTTCTTTCGGCTGCACTGCTTCCAGTACACGTATGAGGATGATTTGTTTGTCCAATCAGATTTCAGCCTCTATGTGCTGCCATGTCAATCTAATCTTCCCAGGGCCTTCAAAGTCAGTTCTGCTGGCCTTTTTACCATAGTCTCCTTAAGTAATAGCCCTGTTTCTTTAACCAATCAGATTCCATATTCGTCTTACAGGGCAGCTAGCTGGCCCAGAATAGCGTCAGCATTCAGTTCTAGCCAAGCTTGACTGGCAAAACACGTCTGTAGCTCTGCACACATTAATACATGTGAGTTAGAATTTTTAATGCTTACGGAGAAGGATACATTTTCTTGGTCTCGGACATACTTAAAAATCAATTTTCAAGAAACGCTAGACATCGTGAAGAGGTCGGCCAACCCCGAAGCTAGCTAGCGTGTCTCAGCCCGGGAAATGGTTTGTTCGCCGCTTCCATACCAGTGAATACGAGCGGTACCACTGGCTTACAGCCTCTGAGGAGCGGTGCAAATTATAAGTCTGCATTTCTGATGTGTAGGTTGTATTTTATTACAATTATTTATGTTTTTGTCGTGTTATTATACAAATATTAATTCTGAACTGCTCCAGATGATGTAGGTGCACAGTTGCAGTGGTAGTGTAGGTTTGAAGTTTGTCTTAACTGGGTTTCTTGCTTTAGTAAAAATGGTATTCACCCTCCATATGTGAAATGCCTCTCTCTCTGTAATGCCATGCGTTGTTATATTGCGTTTTTGTATAGTATTGATAGTTTCTGTAATTGCGACATGATAATTAAGAGGTGTATTAAGACGGCTAAGTCCCCACTGAAGGCCCAGGTACCAAATGCATGGCTGCCACTGATAATTAGTAATACTTGTTATCTTCCACATATCTATACATCATCTGTATATGCACTGTGTATAAGTTGTGTACAGTTTTATAAGTACATATTATATATTGTGCCTTACATACATAATTTTTTTTTCTCCTATAGATCATATGTGTGGAGATATACAGTAAAACAAAAGTGAGTACACCCTTAAATTTCAGCAACCATTTTTTTATAGGTTCTCAAGGGACATTACTATATGAATAAAATTTTTATATATTTTAGGGTAGTCAATGTGCAGCTTGAATAACAGTACAGATTTACTGTCCTCGAAAAATAACATATTTTGTGTGAACACCATTGTTATGTGTGTATGTATATATATATATATATATATATACACACACACACACACACACACACACACAAACACACACATTCTTAGCGTACTTGCTCACTGTTCATGACTTTATATTTATTTGTTGTACATATTATCTACATATTATTTGCACTTCTGGTAAATGCTAAATTCAATTTTGCTGCTGTGTACCTGCATTTTGCAATCACAATAAAGAGGTATTAATTTATACATTAATTGCCTACTGGAAAGCTTGTTGCCATATCTTGCCATTTCAACTGAAGTTGCACTTTAGCAGTTTTCCAAAAGTTCAAAATGCAGTTAAATAATTGCTTTTGTACTATAAACGTGTGCTTAAAGTATCTTTACCCAGCAACCCTCTAAGCACAAGACTGAGGACCAGATCGTATATATGTCTTACACTTTATCATAATTATTCACTATAGATTCACTATAAGCCAGTGATGCTTAGTTTTGTGCTAGGTAGTGTATATTAACTACAGAACTTAGCTGACTTCATTTATACTTTATTTTTAGTAACAAACTAGTTTACAGTTAATTAGACCCTAGACTAGACTCGTTTACTAGGGTTACTAGGTAACTAAAACAAGTCAAAATCATAATCAAAAGCATCAATTTGGCTAAAAGGACGGGAAGGTGACATACTTAAGAAATTGACATTGAATAAATTAAATATGACATCTAAATGGATGCAGGTCAGCACATACAGCCATGCTGGCTTGTCTAAATGTTTATTTGAAGTTGCACTTTTCTATCAGCCATACCAACAATAAAACTAATGGCTGTAGCGTGTTTTCTTGCCAAGCAGGAACAGAATATGCTGATAGATACACTATGACAGCCAAGCATAATTTTTCTTATATACCAGTCTGACTTTGTCTTGGAAAAAATTGACCTTGTTTTGGGATCTCAGAAGATTTGTATATTAATAGTGGTTTTATTAGGGTGTTTTTTATTTTTTTTTACAGGTAAGAGAAAGTGGCCTTTTCTTACTCAGCATGTTCAGTTTAAAATGATCATTTAATCCCAAGTATTACTAGCCTTGCTAAATGAAGGGCATGGAAGCTTAATAGCATTTAATTCCTTAATATTTTATCTTAATTGACCTTTTTTATTCCACCCTTTAATCAAGGGTCATTAATTCAGTGGTGTAAAGTATTTGGGTAAATGCATTACCATTTTCTTACTGTACTTAAGTAATTTATGGACTACTTACTTGTTTTACTGAGTATCAACGATTTAAACAACTTTGAATCTACATTTGTGATTCAGTATATGTACTTTTTACTCCACTGTATTTTAAGTGACTTTGTCCGTAATTAATTACATTTTGCATGGCAGCTTTTTCAGGCATGGCTTTTTTATTCTGCAGAGAAGGCAATATCACCATCACTATTAAATTTGTTTATTTAGTAGTAATGGGCTGTTTCTTTGTGACATGATACTGTAATTTTATTTAAAAGTTTTTCAAAGATTGCTTTACTACTTTGTCTTTTTTATGACCAACTAGTTGGATCTTTGTTTTATTATGGCATGTTGAAGAGGCTGTTGTGTTGATTTTGGTCAAAACAGTGTTGAGGTGTACAATTTGATTTGTATTTTAAGAAATAAAACCCCTCAAATCAATTGTTTTTTTGGCTTTTTCACTAAATGTGTAGTGTACTGTAATTATACTCCAAGACTTTGGAATTGGTGACTTTGAACTTACTACTGTAAGTTTTACAGTAAGGTATCTATACTTTTACTCAAGTATGATTTTCAGGAACTCTAGCAGTGCTGGGATGTGCACTGTTATTTCTCTGTGTTCTCTGTGAAGGAATACATGGCTGCTAATAGAACATGTAATAACAGACACATATACACACATTAAAAAATATATCATTTATTGCATATACCAATTACATTAAAAGATTTGCATCAACTTGCCTCATTTATTAATTACAATAAAAATAAAAAATATGAATTTGGCAGATCAACAGAAGCTCTAATGTTAGCATGCATATGTAAAAGAGTTCCTGTGCTGACCGAGAAGGAAAGCCATGATGAGCAACTTCCTTGTGATTGGCAGCATTACCAGGCAGTATTAGAGAGAATACCAACGTCTAAACATGCCTGGTAAGACGCAAATCAGAGGATTTGAAAGAGGCAGAGAGGAGAGTTGAGTCCGGAGAAGAATCAGGCTGGTGAAACTGCACAAGGACAGAATGTGAAACAGAGGCAGCATTAGAAAAGGCAGAGCAAATAAAGGCAGCATGATTACAATGAGCGATAGAAAACATTCATGGGTGCTTTATACAACTGAATAGAATAGCAGAAATAATGGTGCTGGTGGTGGGGGGTTGGGATAAAGTAAAGAAAGGTTTGGTTACACTTCACTTTAAGAGCAGGCCCTTGGCAAACATTACCTTGAACATGACATAGTTGTTAAATGCTTTTATGTGGCACCTGTCCGTTGCAAATCTGAATTGCACGTTATTTAGATCTGCGATTGTCCGTGGTTGTGTGTGCGCGATAGGAAAAGAACCAAATATTTTGTCAAAGCATCTCATGTCCACTGCCAAAATGATTGCAGAAGTTAAGGCAAAGCATCTATAACCAAGTATTATAAACTGTGTTATACATCTTTTCAGTGACAGTAATAACTTCCTTTTCCTTTATCTCTGAGAATAAAAAAGGAACCCTTCATCTCACACACATCTCATGTGTCACCAACATAATAAGCCATAGAGGTGGGGTTTAAAGGACCAATCAGAGGTTGACAGAACACACTAGTAGGTGTGTGTGTGTGTGTATGTGTATGTGTGTGTGTGTGTGTGTTTGGGGAGGGGGGCCCTTCAAACACCAGTCATTGAGACAATCAACAGGGCAACAGGGTTGGGCTGAAAAAAAAAAATAATGGTGAATTTTGAATCTCATGACAAAAGCCGGATGAACGTGAGATGAAAACACCCAGTATCAACTTTAACACGATATTTTTCTCATCTAATAGTCAAACTGTCAAAATTCTTTACTGCTTTTCACAAAAATTCTATCTAACTTATTACAGGTGATACACATATTGCATTTAGCTGTGGGTTTCAGTAAATGTTTGTATAATAAATGACTCTGTGCCCCACAATGGATGATACTCAAGTTTCTTGCTCTCAGTGTGCATCATTACCAGACAGTGTTAGAACACAAGTGTTTAGCCCAGCACTGTCAGGTAAGATGTGCCCTAAGAGCATTTAACCATGGCTTATTTAAATTTTGAGGGAAATAGTGCTCATAATTAGACTGCATTTTCGTAGAGTAATTCGAGGGCCATCTGCATCATTACCAGGCAGTATTAGAGAATTCTATAACATCCAAAACTGCCTCGTAAGATGGAGATAACCATCCTTGTTATCATGTTGATGCTTTTTTGCTTGTTAAATGTTGTGTTAAATCATTTGAATGTATAAAATTGCCAACTAAAAAAATCCATCATTATGCACATAAAGGTTTAGATTAATAGCGTATCCCAGTGTCACTATAGCAGTGTGATTCTGTGCTTGTTAAACCTCCACCCAGGCTCAGATTGCTTACTTTTATAGTAATAACTGTCCCTTTTTTTTTTTTTTTTTTTTTTTTTTCAGCAAACCCAATGAACTACATAGAGATTTCCAGATTTTGATTTATATTTTCATTCCTTTTCAGAATACAGATTTAATATATTTTTTGTTTTTATGGGTTTATTTGTTTCTGGAATATAAAAATAAATACTCTAATATATTATAATATTTTATAAAATTGAAACTGTTGAGAAATAGTTTTTTAAAGCAAAAAATTTTTTTTATAAAGGTAGAATTAATGAACCTCCCATTATTTGCACCTTCCGAAAGTTACCCCTGACTAATTAACACTCTGAGGTGTCCCATAAGCATTGTCACCTCAGAGAAATCACAAGGGAGAGTCTAGGCTCAGGAGAGAGTCCAGGCTCGGGAGAGCCTCGCTGGTTGCACCTTCATCAAAACAAACCTGTGTCTGTGGCATGCAACAGAGTGTTTACAGCAGGCCACTGAAGTGGCAATGGAAGTGCTTAGTCACGCTTATTAAAATGGCACCTTGGTCATCTGCACCTGAGGCTGCGCCTTATTCAACTCAGTCTGCAACAAACACATTTCAATAAAATACTATACTATATTAAAATACTAAAGACTACACATTTGACATGCATTGTCTAGATAATGAAGATAGTTTGTGAATCTCTCTCTCTCTCTCTCTCTCTCTCTCTCTCTCTCTAATTCTGTGGCTAAAAATTAAAACTTTATTATAGCTGTTTCTGAACAATTTAATTCATTCTAATAGGAAAACATAATAGATCAAGCCAGTGTTTTTAAAGCTTTTAAAGGAGCAAACACATCCAAATATATGACGAAAAAAGTGATATAAACTGAAAACACAACCTTATGCAAAGTTGTATTTTCACAACAATATTGTATATCGTGATAAAACACACTAGCCTTATTTGCATTGCTTTCTTTTATACACATGCTGCATATTTCCTGTTTACTATCTAAACAAATAAGTTCTCATTTTCTTTCTGTTTGTTTTGAACTGACCCAACAGGTTTGTCAGGTCATGGGGGTTAGAGTTAATCTCATAAGCATCTATAGTTCTGTCTGACTTTAAATTAATTAAGTAAGATCATATATTTTGAAATAACTAACAGAAAAGTAGAAAATACATTGTATTTAAGTTACCATTTTGATTTGTTGAGGTGGTCATTCAGGGTGCAGCCGCGAACAAGAAATGCCATTGTGTTGCCTTGCTGTGCCCATTTAACCAAAGAAGTTTACTTCCTGCTCCTTCCATTTGCCGAAGGGCCAGCAGCTCTTTTCATGTTGACCAAGGGTTCACCAGTATGTTTAAGCAAAGCTGCTGTTGCAACGAATCAGCGAAACAATAGGAGTGGAATCTCGAGCACAACGAGAAACGCAATCACCTTAAGACCCTGAAGCGAAGAAACTGCGCTTACAAAAAGATCTGGGTCTTCAGGTACACCTTGGAGCCCTGCCCAGGTGTCGTTTTCATACTCTGGCCAATAGCTATGCTCCATGCATACACAGGTGTGTTTCCTGCCCTGTGATTTGTCAGGTTACCAGAGAAGTCCACTGGGGTGGATGAGGTAAGCTTTTAGAAACCACACCTCTTACCAACTTGTTCATGCTCCAACATAGAGTGATATGATGTCAAACGTCTAGAATTTAACTACCAAAGCCCGTATTTGTGCTTTTTATATATTTTTAGAAAGCATTACATTTAAATAAAAAGATTAGTTCCCAATATGTTGTAGGTATTTGATCAACTGCAATGGAAAAACAACAACAATAGACATCCAAATCATTGAATATTAATATATATTGTTTTATTTTAACGAAGATGACTTTCTTGTTATACAATAGCTGCCTGTATGTTTTAGCTGAATCTAAATAAATTACTTCGAAATGCATTTTATTTTGCATTGATGTTCTGAGTTAAGCCCATAATACAGAATAACATGATGGATGAATATATTGTTTGCATTTATGCCCATCTCATAAAGGGAATTTTGCTGTGTTTATTTAAATATTGAAATATATTGTATATTTAGTGATATTATGAATTTAGATAACTTACTAAAGGATTTATTTATTACAGGGTTTGTGTTTGTATGTACAGTATATTAATCATTATTCCATTTCTATGATGAAGTGAGATGTATTTTCCACAATCATATGTTTGGGTAATTGGATGGATGGTCTAAGATTTCACTAGTAGGGACTTTATCCAGAGACACACTTCAGGTCTGTAACCCAAGAGACAGTTCACTTTCTTCTCCTTCCTCCTGTAATGAGCTCCCCAATGCCAGTTTCAGTGGCAAGAGAGAGGTGGAACACAAGGATCAGCTGGCCTCCGAAAGTGGCCTCCTGAGAGCTTGTGCAATGGAGGAACAACAAAACAAGCTCCAGCACCACTTTATTTACGCAAACACACATATACACAGTGTGTGTGTGTGTGTGTGTGTGTGTGTGTGTGTGTGTGTGTGAGAGAGAGAGAGAGAGAGAGAGAGAGAGAGAGAGAGAGAGAGGATTCATGGTGAGACTTGACCTGGGGGATTCCTGATCTAAGTGAGATGTCAGGCTTCGCTTTCTCATAAACACACCACTGTCCCTCAGTTTCATCATTCTCTCCTCTGGGTAACCATATGCAAAAATGCGTCGTTTGATTTGTGATAAAAAAGAAATACATACAAGAAAAAAGGTTTGAATCCATTGTAATGTCAAATTTAAGGTGAAAAATCAGTATCTTATTGTTTTTAATACTGTTTTAATTTTCCTATATGACAGAGGAAAAAATGGCCATACTGTTTGGCCTTTAAACAAAGCTGCCCCTATCATTTTATTCACTTGGCCTTACCTGCCCTACAGCATGTTTTTCCAACGTAGACAGGATTTCTTTCTTGTATGACCTTGTGTCTCTTTGTCTGGCTAAATAAGTAGTTACACAAGTAATGCATTACAATAATATTACCTCTCTCTCTCTCTCTCTCTCTCTCTCTCTCTCTCTCCATGCAGTGCGCAGGTGGAAAGTGGGCGTGGCTTTGTGGTTTCTTCTGAGCCAGGT
>MU545793.1:7975222-7982722 GCA_024362625.1 Silurus asotus
TCTATATCTATATCTATATCTATATCTATATATATATATATATATATATATATATATATATAAATAAAAATAACAATGGTTTTTGTTTGTTTTTTGTTTTGTTTTGTTTTTTTCATACCATTTTTTTTAAATGTCTAAACACAATGTTTATTCCACAGGGTTCCAAATTTCTAGGAGTGGAAAAAAGTTCTTCCAGAAGTGGAGATTAGATCCCACCCACTTCTCAACAGTTTTGTCCACTCCCCACCAAACAAACAATTGAAATTCAGCTAAACATCAGACACTATCATCCCACTGTCACTGTCATCCATCCAACCTAATCACAATATTTACACATGCTAAACTAATGTTTAGGCTTTCTGAGAAATGGAAAGAACAAATACAAATATAGGTAACTCTAAGCATTGTATCAGTATTATTGTACATGACATAAAAATATGTACATTACAGTATTATTTTTGTACCTTGGTTGTGAACTATGCCACTATCTAGCCATATTATATATATCATGTATTTTTTATGAATGTGAATAAATATTTTAACATTTTCCCACTTATAATCCCAACCTAGAATTGTATTCTTCAGTAAAGTCATTTGGGTATAATCTTGTCCACTTAACTGTACAGTGTGCGGATACACCTATTTACTAGAATTATTTTTTTTTTTTTATATATTTGCTCTGTGGTTGTCCTATACGGTTGTCTCCTTCCAACTAATGCACAGGTTCCCAACCTTGGGCCAGGAGTACTTTAGGGTCCTGCATTTCCAGCTCTTCCATTCACTTTCATTCAGAAAACCTGTTATTTCTCAGAAATAAGGTGTGCTGGGAGCTAAAATGTGCAGCACATGGGTTCTGCAGGACTGGGTATAATGTACACAGATGTATAGACTACAAGCAGACTGAGAAAAATTGCAGGACATCAGATGAGATACAGTATTTTTTTGTATTTGTACAGAAAGTACATATGTGTTAGTTGTACACAAAGATGGCACTGAAGTAGATGAACAGATACTTACATTTTAAAAGACTGGTAAAAATGGAAGTACTGGCTACACTTATTAATTCAAGTGTTAAAGTAAAGACATGTGGGTTCTTTCATGGACTTAAGTAAAAAGTAATCATTACTACTAACTATGTTAGTGTCACGCTGGTAAATGATCTTACATCATATTAATATATTGATATAAAATAACTTAATTTTGTAATAAATGTATTCAGGCTGAACAACCACCATATAGAACACAAGCAGAGGTGCATGGGAATGATAATGAGAATAATAAACCATTAATAGGTTAAAAAAGCCATGCAATGAAAAGAAATAGGTCGATGGGCTTAAAACGGCATTAATTATTTAAAATATTAATAGATATTTATCATGTCACCAAATAGATTAAAACTAAATGATGAGTCTGGTTTGAAAATGTAAGAAGTATAAAGTGCATCTGTTTGTGTAAAAAAAAATTAATGAAAGTAAAAAGTTGTCTAAGAAATAAACAGTGAAGTGAAGTACTGAAACCAAAAAAAAATCTACTCATGCAAAGTAAAAAAGTGTTTGTTTACTTCATTCATCTCTGGTTGTAACTGAAATTAAGGTCGCTGTGTGTTGATACATAAACATTGCTGTCTTTTGTTTGTTCTCGCTGTTCAGTGAAGACACAGTAGAAGAACAGTGAATTTAATCAGCAGATGGCAGTAGGCTCTGTGCCCATATTGAATACTGTATTGTCGAAGAAGATGAGGACAAACCCAACCCTCAATCCCTATGTCTTTAGCCATATTTGGGTAATGTCCCGCCTCCTCTTTGAGGATTGGCTGATTCTGTACACACTCTCCCCGCTCATTGGACATAATCTATGTAACTCCACGTAGAAAATTAAGGGTGTAAAAAGGCATTCAGGCCCATTCAGATTAATAGCTTGTCCTTCAGCTCCACTGCATTGCACTGCATATCTACACAACCCAAGGTAAACGTCCTTTCATGATATATTGATTAAAATTGTTATTTTTAATTAATCTCACAATTAAATTAATATTCAGCCAGGTGGTTGTTAGCTTTGTTGGATTTTCACTAGAGTAGCATTTTTAATGATTTGGAGATGATGTGTGAGTCAGGGAGATCATTGGATGCAGATGCTGTTGTGTAATATGATAATATTACACAACAACATATATATGTTAGAATTATAAGTAGGACGGTAGTTTTGCGTCTCAGTCTGACAGCAGATCCGCTAAATAAAACAGAAACAGACTTTACTCACGTCTTTATTTTATTTTATTTTATTTTATTTATTTATTTTTATCTGGACCAATCCAGATGTGTAAAATCGTTTTATGCATGAAACAGAGCAGAAATAATACTATTTATTACTAATAAATAACCGACTGTTCTATCTGGCAAAGGATCATTTGGCATTTTCTATATATATACAATATATACAATATATAAAACCCTTTAGTATATCTTCTCAATGGACAGTACTATTGAAATCAAACTTGAATATATTTTAGAGTAGTTAATGTGAAGCTTGCATAGCCATACAAATTTACTGTCCACTGAAAATAACTCAGCATACAGTCATTATTGTCAAAACAGCTGGCAACAAACGTGAATACATCCTAAGTGATAACAGCTGTATGTTGTGTAACCATGCAAAGCCAAATGTCCTACTCATCATGTTCATGTTTTTGTTTGCTTGACAGGACCATACAAATGTATGTATCTTGTATAAGAGCAGTAAAAATCTAATGTTTTGAGTACAATTCTCTCATTCTGACCACTGGAAGTTCAACATGGCACCTCATGGCAAAGAACTCTCTGAGGATTTGAGAATTAAAATTGTTGCTCTCCACAAAGATGGCCTCGGCTACAAGAAGATCGGTAACCTCCTGAAACTGACTTACAGTACAGTGGCCAGGGTCATACAGAGGTTTTCCAAGACGGGTTCCACTCAGAACAGGCCTCGCAAAGGTCGATCAAAGAAGTTGAGTCCTCGTGCTGTACTTCAAGTGCAGAAACTGGCTTCAAAAAACAGACACATGAGTGCTGCCAGCATTGCTTTAGAGGTTGCAGAAGCAGAAGGTCCGCTTGTCAGTGCTCAGACCATACGACGCACACTGCAACAAGTCGGTTTGCATGGGTGTTGTCCCAGAAGGGAGCCTCTTCTGAAGCTGGCTCACAAGAAAGCCCAAAAACAGTTTGCTGAAGACAACCTGTCCAGGAGCATGAATTACTGGAACCATGTCCTGTGGTCTGATGAGACTAAAATAAACTTTCTTGGCTCAGATGGTGTCCAGCATGAGTGGCGACCCCCTGGTGAGGATTATCAAGAAAATTGTGTCTTGCCTACAGTCAAGCATGGTGGTGGAAGCGTCATGATCTGGGGCTGCATGAGTGCTGCTGGTACTGGGGAGCTGCGGTTAAATTCTGGAAACATGGATTCCAACATGTACTGTGACTTTCTAAAGCAGAACATGATGACCTCCCTTCAGAAACTGGGCCAAAAAACAGAAGGTGATCTTGATTTTACATTCATATTGACAAAATTAAATAGAAACCATTGCTTGCTTAAAGCTCCCTGGTTAAGCATGAATATCATTGATGTGATTGTCTTATTAATTACATTGCTGTTTGGTGAAAATGTTTAAGTGCAACAGGAATAGATGGAATGAATGTGTCTGGATTGGGGCTTAACTAAACAATTTAAGCATTTTCTCACTTATAATTGCGATCACTAATTAAACTCACTGCAGGCAAGATTATAGGGTGCAGTCAGTTCATGCAGAGGAATGTATATTCTTGTATTCCTCTTTTATTCATTCTTCAAATTGTATGTGGGTTTAATGTATTTTCTTGTTTCATGCTGCTTTCATTGTTCTGCAGGAACCTTAAAAGCTGTTGAGCATGTCACCCAAACAATTGCACCGACACTGATTAAACAGGTTTGAAGTGTTTTCAGTTGTTTCAATTGTTGGCCAAAAGAAATCACAAACTTCATTATTGCAGTCCTGGAAAAAACACAAAATCAACTAGAATTGATTTTCTAGGGATTTAATGTAGTTGAACAAGAGAAGATTGAGAAGTTCATGCAGGAGTTGGATGGCACTGATAACAAGTGTAAGTTATTTTAATAAAGCAAACATTATTTAGTAACTAATAAAAACGTATTTTTCCATATTTAGTTTCTTTTTATGTGCAACACTTTAAGAACAGTCAAGAGCATTGAAAAAACAAAGGGCTTAATAGTTATTGAACTAGCTAAATGGATGTGTTAGAAAAAGTAGTTTTGGCAGTAAAAGAGTTTTTTTTTCGATGAGCTACTTCTAATAGTTTTATTAAATTATAGTAATTATTGTGTTATATACATTCACATTTCAGCTAAATTTGGTGCTAATGCCATCCTGGGTATATCCTTGGCTGTGTGCAATGCAAGAGCAGCAGAAAAAGGTGTTCCTCTTTACCAACATATTGCCGACCCAGAGGTCAACCTGCTAGTGCCGGTGAGTGATAAAGACGGTAAAATTGAACAGAAACTACTTACAGTGAATCAAATAAATATTTATCTTTTTTTTGATTGATTGATGATACATTTTACTGTTCCTTTGCGTTAATAAAATCATTACAAATCTTTCACTGAAAACCTGTTTGATATGAAAGTCTAAGGGCAGATGTTGAACCTAAATAAGCAATTATATCATATAATTAAAAACGTCAACTTTCTTTGAGAATTTTTTATTTGGTACCACAAATATCCCCTTTCTGACTTTGTCTTAGAGCAAGGTTTTAGATATTTATAGCTTAATTTACAGAATAGATGAAAGAATTGTCAGAAAACACAATAACAAAACAAAAATCAAAATAACAATCCTTAAACTAAAGCAACAAATTAGAAAACACAAATATAAATATGACAGAAATGGAAGATCTGGTTTTTGAATGGAATACATACCACTGACTGGTTGAGACTTTCTCACTCAATATACAGAAAGTACAACAAGCTGAGGCATTACAAAGTCGATTTGTGTGTGAATGAAAACTGATTTAAAGTTGCTTTATTTGAAACAAAAAAGGTTTAATGTGAACACAAAACTTCACAAATGTACAAGAAACAACACAATTTCCTACTTCTTGTATATATTCAGTGACTGATGTTCAATCAGTGGTAAGTATTCCATTTGCAAAATATATCTACTTTTTCTGGTTTGTCTGAATTGTTGTTGCATTATTTAGTTTTCCACTCCTTGGCCATCGTACGTCACAGATTCTGGGTTCTCAGTTTCTCATGTTGTCCTGGTGGCCACATGGGATTTCTCCAGGTTCACAAGTTTTTTCCCACTTCTTAAAATCTTGCCAGTAGCTAGCATGATGCAATGCAGGTGTCCTAGATTCCTTATGTTGAATTTTCCTTACAGCATTTCCCACCTTATGCCAAGTGCTCTAGGAATAGGCCTAATATCCATAACAATCCTATCCAGTAATTAGAAAGTGGTTACTAAGGATGGATTGTTGAATAAATGAAGATTTATTATGTGAAGAATGTGTGTAGGATTAAAGTTGAAAATTGAAAGTCTATTAACTCTTGTGGAGATTAATTTCTCTGCACTTCATAACTTCCTATAAAGAAGCAAATTGATATTAGTTGACTGCAGACATTGCAGACATTCAAAAACCTTTACATTAAAGTAAAACTTGTGCTGCTTATTTTGTTCAAGGTATTAAACATGACGAATGGTGGATCGCATTCTGGCAATAAGCTCACGATGCAGGAGTTCATGATCCTGCCGGTGAGTGCCAGTAGCTTCAAGGAGGCCATGCGCATCGGGGCTGAGGTCTACCACAACCTAAGAAACATCATTAAGGAGAAGTATGGCAAGGATGCTACCAATGATGGAGATGAGGGTGGATTTGCTCCAAATATCGTGGAGAATAAGGAAGGTAGTAAAATTATTAATTAGTTGTAAAATTGTGAATGATGTACAGATACAGATGTTAAATGGTAACTGCTTTATCTGTGTCTACTAGTTTTAGAGCTGCTAAAGACTGCCTTCAGCCAAGCAGGTTACTCTGAAGATGTGATTGGTATGGATGAGGCAGCATCACAGTTTCACCGGAATGGAAAATATGATCGTGACTTCAAGTCACCTGATGACCACATTCGTTACACTCCCTCTGATGAACTTGCTGAACTGTACAAGACCTTTGTTCAGGATGACTCTGGTAGCCCCTGTTCTTGTTTTTAAACTGTAATGAATTAATTGTTCCATTAGTTTATTATTATTATCATTTTGTTTGTATGTTTTACATTATTACGTTGTTGTGAAATCTCCTTTGCTAATTAGTTCAGTTGTTATGTTTTTTTTCTTCCCCCTTGTTTTGAAGTGGTGTCAATTGAGGACGCAGTTAACCAGGATGATTGCCAGGCCTGGCCCAGCTTTACAGCCCCTACAGATATTCAGGTAGTCGGGGACGACCTGACCGTGACTAATCCTAAACGTATTTCCAAAGCGGTGGCGGAGAAGGCCTGCAATTGGCAGGTGCTCAAAGTGAACCAAATTTGAGTCCCTCCAGGTGCGAGTTTAAAATTTACTGCATGCATTAATTAGGGTGCAAGAAAATGGTCTTGGCATTTTCAGCATTTGCTACTAAAGATATGTTGAATGTACATTCTGTACTGTGACCACTAAAATAAAGAAATTAAAATGAGCAGGTACTGTACATCCAGAAAGTATTTGCAGCACTTCACTTTTTCCACATTTTATGTTAGCCTTATTCCAAAATGGATTAAATTCATTATTTTCCTCAGAATTCTAAAAACAATACCCAATAATGACAATGTAATGAATGTTTGCAAATGTATAAAAACAATTAATAAGTAAATAAAACACGTACATAAGAATTCACAGCCTTTGCTCAATACTTTGTTAAAGCACCTTTGGCACCAATTACAAGTCTTTTTCAGTATGATGCTACAAGCTTCGCACACCTATTTTTGGGTAGGTTCTTCCATTCTTTTTTGCAGTAGTTCTCAAGCTCCATTAGGTTGGATTGTGAGCGTTGGTGCACAGCCATTTTCAGATCTCTCCAGAGATGTTCAATTGGGTTCACGCCTGGGCTCTGGCTGGGCCTCTCCAGCACGTTTACAGAGTCGTCCCATAGCTGCTCCTGTGTTATCCTTTGTTAGGGTCGTTGTACTGTTGGAAGATGACGTCACCCCATTTTGAGGTCCAGGGCACTCTGTAGCAACTTTCACAAAGGATGTCTCTGTACATTGCTGCATTCATCCTTCCCTCGATCCTGACTAGTATCCCAGTTCCTGCCGCTGAAAAACATCCCCACAGCATGATGATGCTACCATCTACTTCATTGTAGGGATGGTTTTGGCCAGGTGATGAGCAGTGCCTGGTTTTCTCCAGACATGATGCTTGGCATTCAAGCCAAAGAGTTTAATCTTTGTTTATCATGGTGCGAGAGTCCTTTACATGTATTTTGGCAAACTCCAGGC
>MU545793.1:7987722-8087205 GCA_024362625.1 Silurus asotus
TGCACCTTTGATTTTTGATTTCTATGTTATGTATATGTGTTCTAACACAATATTGAAACAGAATCCATCCCATTTCACTATTAAAAGTCCAGTGAGAGGTTGGTTAATGATTTAAGTAATGCTGTACTGCACATCAATAAAATCACACTAAAGCAATACTGGCCCACCAGGATAAAATTACACCAACTACACATGCATGTTTAATGTACAACGATAATTCAAGCCCCAGTTGCCACTCTTTGGCCCTTGAGCAAGGCCCTTAACCATCTGTGCTCCAGGGGTGCTGTATCATGGCTGACCCTGCTCTCTGACCCCAGATTCCAAACAAGCTGGGGTATGCGCAGAAAAGATGTCGCTGGAATGTATATGTGACAAATTAAGGCTATTCTATTCTATTAATTCGTTACTTTGTGGATTTAGATCACTTATAACCGATTTTATAATAGACTGATGTATTACATTACATTGGTGCTTAAACAATCAAGTAAAATAATGATTATGTAGTAAATACAGATATACAACATTCTTTCAACATTTTTTGTGGGGTTTTTTTTGTTTGGAAATGAATTGTTTTATAAATATGGTGTTTGTCTTTTTCAACCCCTTCAGCTCCATGAAAGCCAGTATGATGCAGCCAAAGCTCTTCAGTGCCTGGTCAAGAAACCTGTCCCGAAACTCATAGAGAAATGCTGGTCAGATGATGAAGTGGTGAGAAATGACACTTTAAAAATATCCATATATAAAGCCACTATCAAGAGTGTTTTAGGTTGCTTTTCATAGTGCAGTGTTGGATGTATAATCACTGCTCTTCTGTTTTTATTATTATTAATGGCATTATGTATAAATCTCTGTAATGTTGTGTGTAAATGTGTACGTAAGCCAAATAGAACAAAACATTTTGAGGCAAATTTTACTTGATACATTCTGATTTTCTTATTATTTTGCGTTTATAGTGTTTATGTTTATAGTGTGCATATAACCAATGAATTCTGAATTTAAGGCTCCATAAAAGGCCAAGTTCACAGAATGGCTACAAAAATGGGCACAAAAAAAAAAGAATGTCCTTTTGTCAAGAGTCGCCAAAATACAAATATCAATTGGCAACATGTCATAGTACATAAAAAGGGCCAAAACATGGAGAAAAGTTTCTTTGACATACCACAAAAAAAAACTTTTTTATCAGATACCATGGCAAATGGAACTGAAAAAAAGAATATCTCTAAAATATCTGTTGCCTTCTGAGGACATTTTAGTAATTTAAATTCTGCCATTTGCTTTACCTCAGCTTTCAGCTACACAGCTTATTTTTTCGGCACAGCCCAGATTATTATATTGCAGCATTTAATCTTAAAAAAGATTTGATTTGACAATTGTAAGTTTTTATTTTCTTAGTGTGTAGTTCTTGTTCAGTTTGTATAATGGCCACTTGAGATTTAACTGAATTATCAGACACTTAAATAACATACAAACAAGTAAAATAATGCCAGTTGTTCATGTGTTCCCTTGTTATGTAAAACACTATTATAGTATTCTGTCACGATAAACAGTATCATTAAATAGGTTCTTTTATATCAATAAATGAATCACTACTACGATGCGAGATTTAATAGCTTGAAATAGTTGTTAACAAAGTTGTAGATTTATAGTATGCACCTGTTAAGGATTTACATCTACTTTGTTATTAATTTCAGAAAAGATTCATCAGAGGTCTCAGGCAGTACGGCAAAAACTTTTTCAGAATCCGCAAAGACTTGCTACCCAGTAAGAAAACGGTAGGAAGAATTCTTCTTTGTACCTATGCTATGCTATGCTATTAATTAATTAGTTTTTTTTGATAACACGTACGTTGTTTTATTAATGCTTTATCTCTGTATTGTTCATTGTTTAAAAGCCCTATACCAATCAAAAGGAATTGAATTTAGAATTTTGCTGCACACTTTCCTCCTAAGGGTGAGTTAATTACCTTTTACTACTACTGGAAAAAAACTCCTGAAGCTGTGGGGGCACGACCTCAGCGTCAGCACCGCAAGCAGCCTGCATCTCGCAAGGTCAAAACGCGCAACGCTGTAGCAGCCGCCAACAACAACTCTCGCACATCATCCAGTGAGTTCTGTACTGTGCAGAAGTGGCATTATGGTGTGCCATGTCTAGTGAAAGTTAGAAATACTGTAAGTGTCAGCTTACATAATGCCTGCTGTCTATCTTGCACACTCTGCAGTGGAGCTCAGTTCAGCCAGTGAGGACGATATGGACAGTGAGGACAGTGAGCAGGGGGATAAAGCACAAGCTTGCAGTCACTGTCTTACCACCAGTATGTACATCACATTTATCAGCACTAGCTAGTGCTTTACAGGTTTTTTTTTTTTATATGCCTCATTGAATTTTCTTGTTAATAGATAGCATATCTGCATGTTACATATCACCAAATTTAGCACCTTTTAACAGCATGTATTAACATGCATGCCATTTTGTTACTTCCTAACTAATTATATAAATGTGGTTCTGTATAATTATAAATTACCACATAAAACATAAAAATCCTGGACCAGAATGATTGATACATCTGCTACTTAAGCTGGCTGCATATCAGTTTTATCAATTCAGAATACTACAAAGTGGTTATATTTGTACAAACAACTGTGGAAATTGTGTTATAAATATGGATTCTTTGATTCACCATGTTTTTTCTACCTTTGCTGCCTAACTACGTCTTAAAAAGACAGCATGCAAATGAAAATAAGGGTTTTCTGTTCTTAACAAATATTTGTTCAGAACGGTTGTTTTGATAGCAGTTTATAAATAAATATAAAACACAATCGATGAGCATCCTTTAAGTATATATTTTGGGTGAGTTTTGTACCAATTTGCTATAACGCTATTTCCAGGTTCTAAAGACTGGCATCACGGAGGTCGTGAGGATGTTCTCTTATGCGCCACCTGTCATGCCCACTTTAGCAAACATAGACGGCTGCCACCTTTGCCCAAGCCAGCCGACCCACCCTACCTTTTCAAACCTGTACGAGATGAAGATGAAGGGCTCAGTGCACGTCAGGGAATGAAGACACGGCGCAGCAGAGCATCAGTAAGCTCAACACTGCTCTATAGCTCAAGTGTAATACTATATACAATTAATAATAAATATTAGTGGTTGTCATCTGTATAAAAATACTATTGGTTGAAAGGTGATTGAACTGCCTGATGGAACTGCCTATAATGCTTATTATAAAAGTAGATCAAAAATTTGATCTCTGCTTCTAGATGTCATCCCTGAGAAGTGGGCGGAATCGGCTTACAGTAAGCCCTGATACCGGTCTGTCTCCTTCCAACGACGAAGTCCGAGCAAGTGGCCATGCCTCAAGAACTGGTTCCTCTGCTATGGCAACTAGGGCATCCAGTGCAGATGCCAAAGCTATCGCTGGGAAACCTGGCAAGGTAAAAATGTGAAACTTTACTTTCATGATTTAGGTTGCTTGTCATTTAGATACATATGAAAGTTCCGTTTGGATTTTTTTAATAATCTAAGAATTGTTTACAGACCATTAACCTTTCACTTTTTAATGTATTCCAGAAGATAAAGGTGGAAGCATCCTTAGTCAAAGGAATTAAGAGACAGAGAGATGCTGCTGCACTGGATAATGATGAACCAGAAAGAAAAACTATGAAAAGACCCAAGAATCAAGTAAGATGATATAAGGATATCATTTAGCTGAAATATAAAGTGTGGGCCAATATAGTCCAGCTGTTCTAATGTATATATTTTTTATCTGACAAATGTATCATATTACATTTGGGGAAAAATAAGGATTTTATAATTTCATAGACAAATTATTTGATTGGTCTGCCTTATTTATTTAGGAGGTTCCAGACTCCCAGTCAGAAGGAGAGGGCGAAGGTGAAAGTTCAGACAGCCGCAGTGCTACAGAGGATGTCAGCAGTGATACTAAAGATATAGACCAGGACAACCGCAGCTCTTCCCCGAGCCTCGCCAGCCCCTTGCCAGCCAATGAAAGTGATTTAGACTCCCCTGTCCCTCCACCTCCACCTCCAGCTGGGCCACAGTGTCAATTACAACAACCTGTTACCACTATAGCAGTAGCTACTCCTGCTCCCTCTCAGACCCCACCTGCTCTGCCATCACTGTCGTTACAATCAAGTGTATCTTCATCTGGAATTTCTACCATCACTACAACCACCAGCACCGCCACCACTAATTCACGGGTTGTCGTTCCTTTGGACATTCCCCAGGATGATCCATCTGTCACTGCTCATAGGAGGAACCAAAGGGTTCCAGAGGCTCCTCCAACATCCCAGCTTCCCTCTGGACTCCCCTCTTTCCAGGGACCAGGTCCAGGGCAGGGCCAGTCTTTCCCTCCATCTGCCCCTCATTATCACCACCATCCAAGTCAAGTTCATGGTCATCCATTTAGTGCTCATCATCCTCATGGGTTTGGCCCTAAGGCCCTTCAACTTCAGCGAGACAGCCTCCATTCTCCTATGCCACCAACATCTGCGTCTCAAATCAAGCCCCCACCAACTACCCCAATTCCTTCTTCTCACAAGCCGGTTCCTCCAATACCTGCTCCTCCACCATTCCTGCAGATTCATCCTAATCTTCCTCCACCTCCAGCATTAAAGCCTCTGGCCTCTTTACCTGCACAGCACCCCCCTTGTTCGCAACCTCCTCCCTTGCACATTATGCCCCAGCCTCATCCACAGCCTCAACCACCTGTGTTGACTCAGTCCCAGGTCCAGCAAGGAAAAAGTCATGTTACCAGCCTCCCTCCAACCTCAGCCTGTCCTCATCCTTTGCTTTCCCAGAACCGTCCTATGCCTGAATCCACCGCTTCATTCACTCTGTCCGCATCTTCTTCTGCAGTCTCGGGCCCACAGCCATCCACTTCCTCTGCACCAAGTGTGCCTGCTGGGACAGTCCACGTGACAATTAAACAAGAGCCTGTAGATGAAGAAGAGATCTGTGAAAGCCCCCCTCCTCCTCCACGTAGGACTCCCTCACCTGAACCAACTGTGGTTAACATCCCCAGCCATGCAAGCCAGTCAGCCAGGTATTTTTAAAATGTAATATATAATCTTCATGATGTTTTGTTGCTTGTGGAAGGTTTGCTGAAATGAAAGACACAACCAACACCAGTGCCAATTACTTTTACACTATTGAGTTACTTAAAGGTATTTGTGAAGTTTTTGAATTAACTGTAAGGTTTTGTTGTGATTTTTTAATTGACAAATCAATGCTTTATATTATTAACAGGTTCATCAAACGTCTGAACAGAGGCTACAATTCATGTGCTCGCACAGACCTCTACTTTACCCCTCTTGCAAACTCTAAACTAGCCAAGAAAAGGGAGGAGGCTGCTGAGAGACTCCGAAGAGAGGCAGAGCAGAGTGCTCGTCAGAGTCGAGAAAGGGAGAGGGAGCGTGAGAGAGAGCGAGAAAGAGAGCGAGAGAGAGAAAGAGATTCGGACAAAGCTTCTGTAAGTGTTGGTGATTTGTTTTATTACTTTAAGTGCCCATTTTTAGGTTTTAGTTTAGACTGAAATATGCTACGCGGAAAACATTTTTATCAACATGTTCTATGCTTTGTAATAGCGAGCCTCCAGTTCTTCACACGATGGGCGAATGAGTGATTTGCCTTTGGCTGGACCCATGCCAACAGGAAGGCCATCATTTGAGGCCCCAGCTGCAGCAGCTGTGGCCGCTGTCCCTCCATACCTCGGGCCTGATACACCTGCTTTGCGTACACTCAGCGAGTATGCACGGCCTCATGTCCTCTCGCCTGGCAGCCATCGTGGTGGCCATGCCTTCTTCACACATTTGGGGCCTGCTGACCACTTGCTAGCCTATCACATGCAGGGCTTATACGCAGCTGATCCCACACTCCGGGAGCTGAGAGAGCGTGAGATCCGTGAGAGAATGAAACCGGGCTTTGAGGTGAAAGCACCTGAGCTGGAGACACCTCTGCATCCATCCCACAACCACATGGATCATCTGGGCCGCCACGGAGCCCTAGCTTTACCACACCCATTTGGACCATACCACCCAGCCATGGAGCGTAACATGGTGCGGCCTGAGTTAACCTATGCTGAACGGCTGACTGCTGAACGACTCCATGCTGAGAGGATGGCAGCAACTGCTGTAGACCCTGTGACCAGACTTCAGATGCTCAATGTAACCCCTCACCACCACCAGCATTCGCACATCCACTCCCATCTCCATTTGCACCAGCAGGACCCACTCAACCAGGGTGAGAAGCTTTGCTCTAAATAGAGTTTCATAATATAATTACAAACTTTTGACTTTTACTGATGCTGAATAGATATTAGGTGGCGGTATAGCTTTTCAGGAGAACTTAGCTATTTTTAGATGCCTCTGCTGCCAAATGAATTGCAATAACCTTTTACTTTCTGAGTAACTGGCACACACATGCACAATATGATATTTTGAGCTAATAAAAAAAAAGTTTGTAAAAAAAATATATAAGTTTAGAAGACAAAATGTCAGATTCAGAAACCAGTGATTTCACCTTTTCTCAGGGTCGGGGCCACACCCACTAGTGGAGCCATTGGCAGGAGGTCCCCCTCTGGCAAGGTTTCCTTATCCACCTGGTGCACTTCCAAACCCACTGCTCAGTGAGTTGCCTCATGAACACGAAATGCTGCGGCACCCTTTCTTTGGTAAGTGTCCGGGAGTGAAGTATATCATACTGACATTTCTGGAAAAAAAACCCAGCATATTACAAATAATATTTATTTATATAATAATATATATTTTTTTGTTTCTATTTCTGTTTTTTTATTTATTTATTTTTTTACTAGGAGCATTTCCACGAGATTTACCAGGACCACTGGGTCCCATGTCAGCTGCACATCAGCTGCAGGCCATGCAGGCTCAGTCAGCAGAATTACAAAGACTGGCACTGGAACAGCAGTGGCTTCATGGGCACTCACATTTGCATGGTGCTCCTCTCCCTAGTCAAGAAGACTATTACAGGTGAGCGAAGACATGTAAGCTTTATGTGGTTGCCAGAGGAATTTGATTTACTTGATTGCTTGCCTCCTTTTTAAGTTCTATACTATTTCTTATTCTTTGTAGAATTGTATATATGGTATAGTGCATGAAAACAACAAAGCAGCATCTTGCAACAAAACCAATGCAAAAGTCGTGTGATTGGAACGCCTAAGTATAAGTGGAAGCATACAAGGCGTGTCTTCATAGAAAAATAATGAACACTGGGTGGTGTAATTCAGCCTAATCTGATGCAGTGTTATTCTTACCACTCAGGAGTTCTAATCAGTCAATTCCTAACCACCCAAATTAACGACATAAAAAGACGGCGTGTCACGTTAGCAAGAAAAAACCCTCTGCTCTCAAAACTTTTCTGTGTCAAACTTAAAATTACAGCTTTATCTGTTACTGTGAAAAAAAAAAAAAAAAAAGAAAATCGGTTGTGGGCAAACAAAACAAATAAAAAACTTTAGAAAAAAATGGTTAGTTCCATTCATTTAGTTACAGTCTACTGGAAAGTTTTACACTACAGTACAAAATAATCTGTAAAGATTACAAAATATGTTGTAATTAAGATATTTCAACATTACTTGACACAATATAGTCTATATTTTTTATATGTAATATAATTTATATGTTGGCATATATTTTTTGTTTTGGTGTAAAGTTTGTAATATGTACTTGTGTATTTCACAGCCGTCTGAAGAAAGAGGGAGACAAGCAACCTTGAAATGTTTGACAACTGTGGACTCTGGGGTAATTTCTGTATTCAGGATGGTAGCTGTTCTTCTCTGCAGGAGCCCTGTGCAGAATCAGTTTATTCCTTTCAGCACTTATGACTCTGCCCTACTTTGTGGTATTGTATTAAATAACAACTTTTTTTTTTTCTTTTTTCTTCCCCAAGCACATTGACCTTGTTTTTTGTTGCATGATTATTACTAAGCAGTTTTTACTGTTAAAAATTTAAATCTATTGTAATATTGTTGCTGTGCTAAGGCACTAGATGTATTTAGTATTTGCAGGGTGCTGTCCAGTATTGCGAATATCCACAATACAGCTTAAAGTTTAAAACTTTATTGAAACTTACTCTATAATACTGTACATAGTATATGTATCAAATAATATATTATATGTGTAAATGAGTGTTTTCATGTTAGATTTGGACTCAGAAAATCAAAAGAACCTGTGTGCAGTAAGTGCATGCTTTAAATACTGTATCATAGCTTTTCTTTAACCTTCTCTTTTTAAGGTATATCCTGGAGTAAACACTCTTATCAGTATATAACAGTAGAGAGAGAATAGTTTTTGGACTGTTTATTGCAATACAAATGAAACTGTATTAATAACAATTAAGTAATTAATTGACACCATTGTCATATATCTCTGGATAAAGTATTATGTCTAAGTAACAATATAAAGCTAGCTGTGACCACTAGTGGAGTGTCGTTATTTTTGCCCAAAGGGACATCAGTTAGAACTATTAATCACATTATTCTCATGTCAAAATGTTTTTCTTTACACAGTCAAAAAGACCACATTTTCTACAATAAACCAGTGAATACTGAAAGTAATTTTTTATGAATTGTGTACTGAATGTATGAATGGTTTGATTAAAAAATATAACCTTGTATGATAATACACAATATTACATGGATACTGTCCTTGTAAAAGAAAACAAAATCTAACCCCATAAACTCGCATGGTAATCTGTATAATTTACACGTGATCAGCTCTATTCACGATTTATATTCTAAGGAAATTCTGAGTTTATTATTTTTGTTTTTATGTTAAACATTTTATCAACATCTACGGTCGTTTCTTACATTTCTCACAATATAGTTTGGCTCCCTGCTGATTGTAGCACCATACTGTACTTCATCTCTTCTATCTTCATACTTACAGTGAGCTGCTTTTTAGTGATTTAGTTGGTCCTTCTCTGTCACCTCTTTATCTGTTCATTCTGCTCACCCAGATCATGTTTCAATACATCAGCTTTTATGCTAATCCTCCTGTCAGCACCATTGTGCTTGTCAACTTGGCAAACTGATTTTCTGCCGTGACTCAGAACCGCGTGATACACAGTAGATGCACAGCATTTTGGTCTTTTGGCTCAAATGTGTGGGGACTCTGCTAAGTCTCTTTTGGATTTTTCAACAATATGACAGGGAGTCACTGGAGTGAAAATGTCGAGTGAGAAAATAATCTCCTTTTTTGTTTGTTAAAAAATATTCTTCTGTTAGTGACTTCTTGTGGGAATAACAAACAGAGCAACACCCAACAAATTATCACCACAACAACTAGGCACATTGTATGTGTAAACATATTCAGGGTGGAGTTTTCCTTTAATATTCTTTAACACATTTGACAATAAAAAAAAAAAGAATGTATTGCTTTTTTTTAAAACATGATTTCTCACCTCATGAACTTTAATGTTGCATCCACATCAATATTTGTAATTTGCTTATATTAGTGCTGAAGCATGTGGTTTCAGAATAAAATGCTGTTTTAAATGTCCATAATTAAGTTGGCAGAAACTTTTTAGAATAATTAAAAAAAGAAATGTCTGACATACTGTTCATTTGTACATTGTTCATTTTAAAACAAAAAAACCCATATCCAGCTATGCCATATGACTGCAACAATAGTCACCATCTTTAAAAAAATATCTCATGCAAAAAGTTTAGAAAAAACAACAGATGAATGACATTTTCATATGTTTCCTGGCCAAGCAGGAAGAACAGAAGCTCAACTGACAGAAAACTATTTCAGCCTGCAGTAGTACGAAGTCCAGACTATTAAATCATGTGATCTCAGGGAAAATTGTTTCATATACATTATTATTAATAATCTATTACTCACAAGTATATACACAATGTACGTATGCTCAGCACATTTCTGATAAGCCTGCTATTGCTCTTCTGGTCCTTATCAACATAATCTCTCTATATGAATCAATGTTACAATGTTAGAGAATGGTAGAAAACTAAACTTCCTGTATTTGGTACAAACTTGGCAGATGTTTTATTAACTAAAGTACAGAATATAACAAAACCTAGTGGCTGACAAATACATTGTGTATTTACATTGTACATGTTAGTTTGTGCAAAATGAACCCTTTTTTTCCTTTTAAACTGGCCCCTACTGATAACAGTTTGGAAATACATCATAGACCATCTTTAGCCGTGTCCTTTTCCATATTTCGCAAGTACTGGATGGCTGAGATTGCACTTACGCTTGCCAGGAGAGCTGGAAATTGAGAAGGAAATGATGAAACTAATTGAACTGAAATACCTTCATGTCTTAATGCACTGATATACATTCGCATGGCCATATAGTGTAGTTTATGATATTTTAACACACCTGCTTTCCACATGTCTGTAGACTGTGAATTAGAGGATTTCAATACCCAGGAAGAAAAGGCAATACAAACCAGGCACATATCTGCTTGCCTAATAGAAAAGTCTTCATTGTCTGAAAGAGAATTATTACAATATTGTATTGGACCTAAAGTGTTAGAAAGTGTTTAAAATCATTGGATAAATTTGTTCCGTACTAAATCTATAGGTACATTTGTTGCCTATTTCATTTCTTCTCCTTTTTCTATGTTTTAGTAATCAGCATTACATGATTATGATGTACTGTGACAAACCCACAATTGTTTCCCCTTTTTTGTTTTTAAGAATTGATGATCTCTCTGCATAAATTTCTTTACTGTTTCTCCTTCTCAGCTGCCAAAATGGGAAAGATGCGGTTGGCTCTTTAATGCCTTGACATGACATCGTCACTCAGTGCAACTTTCAACATGATCTGTGAAATTCTTCATATCTGAGGCAATAGTTTGCTGCTTGGGTGAAACTGACATCATTACTGCATGCACTGATATTTGTGGTAATGGCCTGAGGCATGTAACCACCTCGTAATAAGATGGCTTAAAATATTTATCTTGATGTTTGAACATCCTAAACAGGATTTAAGATATGCAGACTGGATATGCAATGGATTATGGTTTACTTGTTACTTACTTGAAATAATTATAGCATGTTTCTGTGGCTCGGCCAGTTGCAGGAAGGATTTGTTTGCCATTTGCAATAGTGGTGTTATTTGTTGAGCTTTTGAGAGATATGATGTTGCCTTTTTACCTTCTTTTGGTAAAATCCAAGAGCTAACTTTGTGGTGCCAGGTGCTTTCCTTTCCTATAAATCTGGTTCTTCTCAGAGAGAAAATACTACTCCAGTTTCCTCTTTGGCCCATGGAAAAACACAGGTTTGGCATCCCTGAGGGACTGGTAGATATCTCTGGCTGGCTGCTAAAACAGGTCTTGTCCCTTATTGGCATATTATCGTCTTTAAAATCTGGGTCAGTTTCGAGATGATCTACCTCTGGGAATACCAAATCTCCCAACAATGAGCGTGAGGCAGAGAAGATAGGAACCGGCTGTTCTTGGATTGAAGGAAAGAAAAAATTCCCAATCTCAAAATCTGAGAAAAAATCATCATACATCTCACATACAGACATTTTTTGCACAAATGAAAATGGCATAGCAGTTTTGGCGAGAATGTCTGAGGTATCAGTCTCTTCACTGACCTCAGAAAAGTTTAACATGGATTGATTATCTGCTGAATGGGCAAATGTTAAAACAGGTGTTTTCCTCATAACTTTCAGTTCAAAGGGATTCACATCTCCATCCTGATTAGATGCAAGTATTATTCTTTGTACCTCTGTATTTGGATACATGTAATGTGGGATTTCATCCTGATGACTCAGTTTTATAGTGTCTAGAGACTCACTTTTATTATTTGAATCAAATTCATGGACTAGGGTGTATGTAGACTTGAATACTTCCATCTGTTCTTTGACATGTTGAGGCTCAGGACTTTGTAGAAACTCCTCATCAAAATCAGAGAGATTAGAGAGTTCACAGCTTGAACAGCCTGGTTTAGACTCATCCACATGTGTGAAATAGTCAGAGTCTGCAGAGTCATCCATCAAGGAACTTTCTTGTAGACTGTCATGTTTAGAAATCAGCAATTCTTTGTCATCAAGATGGATGTCACTCTCTTCAGTAATTACACTCACGCTCATAGGAGATCTGTTATGATTTGATCTTAGATGTAAAATGTCATTTATTGTCAATTTCTCCATGTCATCCCAGAAGGGTGAAAGAGCATATATTGGACAATTTGGACCTACAGCTGTTTCAAGACTTTCCTTTTGTGATCCATGATTCTGTATCTCCTGGGAGGGTACTTTCATTTCTTCCTGCTTTTCTGTTTGATACTCTTTCTCTTGCAGCATTTTTGAACATGTATTCAGAATAAATTTAGAACTGTCATCTTGAGTCTCTTCACAAACTTTTTGGCTTAAATTGTTGGTTATTTGGTGATCTGGAGTGGTGGCCTTTGTGATGTTTTTGGATTCATTGGCTATGTTTTGGTCATTTGCTAGATCTTCATTTTGAAATTGTGTGTCTGTGAGCATTAACGGGAAGGGAGAATTTACAGAAGCTGGAAGATTTTTTGCTGCAGTTTCTGTAAGAACATCTGAATTGTCTTTGCAGTTAAAACTAAAAGCACAACTTGTGTTTTCCTCTTCAGCAATAAATGATGATACTTTTGAAGCGCAGTAAATCGTGGAAGTGGAGCATTTTTTAAAGGCTTCCTTTTCAGGTTTTTTCACAGAAGATAAAACTACCTCTTGATAATTGCATAAGCCTAAATTAATGTTTTCACAAAAATAATTAGGAGATGGATTAAAGTCAGTATTTTGAGAATATGCTTGGGGTGGTTGCATACATTCATTTTGTAATTCTTGTCTATTTTTCATTATTTCTTCTTCTTTATTGCTTGAGACAGAGCACTTTCTTTCTGTTGCTGTGCTCTGTTGGCCTAGCTTATTAGGGGTTTTTTTTTTTTGTTCTTTTTTTTGACCAGACTTTACTCTTGGCATTCTCGGACTGTCATTTACTGTGACAAACCATCGTTCTTTCTCTTTTTTTGTAGTTGCTGAACTTTCCAAAACCTTCAAAGCTGTTTCTTCTTCTGAGCTGCCAACATGCTCGACATCTTGGATACATGAATTATCTTTACTGCAACTTTCATTGTTTGCTATCAAATCCTTTATACTTAAAGCAGTATGTTGCTGATCAGTAAAAATGGCATGATTTACACTCACTCTGCTATCTGAGTTAAAGCATGCACATGTGGTTGAGGCATCATTCAGACTGATCTTTTCAATTTGCTCACATCTCTTATCATCTTTTTTATAATTTAATAAATTAGGTTCCTCTGAGGGCTTTTCAGCTTTACAATCATCAGCTCCACTCTGTATCAGTGGTGTAGCATCAGCCTCCTTTTTTGGTTTGCCACACTTGACCTGGAGATCTAAAACCGGCTCTTGACTGGGATTTTTCTCATCATCAGTGTCACTGAAGCCTGACTCATCCAGGCTTGCAAGCCATGCTGGTTGAATAGAGCATTCCTCACTTTCCTCATAGAAACTCTCCCAATCTCTCTCTGCTATTACAACACTGTGCTCTAAGTCATCCATGACAAGGGAGTTTACACAGCATAATTCAGCATCTGAAAACAGGGAAATGTCTTTTTCAATAATTGTGCATATTTGTAGTGAGTGTATAAATAATAATTTCAAAGCATTTATTTGATATGTAACAGTACAATTTAAGAAAAAAGCTTACACTAAATTGGGCATATTAGGGTAAAAGTTAAAATAGTGTGAGATCAAGTTTTTATTTTATTTTATTTTATATAGTCTCAAACACAATAAAGAGTCTGACTTTAACCTATCTGATAGATTTGTTGTTATAGAATGGACATTTGAATTTTTATGTTTAACATAATATAAAATACATTTGTCCCCACTGTCGATTTTGCAGAAATAGAGATGAGATGTGATCAAAATCTATAGATACAGTGATACAGTGAGTGTTTTGTTCATATCTGGAACTGCTTCTGGGACTGTAAGTTGACACGAAAGCAAACTGTATTCATGGAAAATGTCCCAACAGCTTGGCAGAGGTTCATCATGGGCTGTCGGGCAAGAAAAACAAGCCCGACCAAAGGCAAACCACTAACAGATCCTCAGAACACATTTTCATGAAAGGCATAAAAGATGACTGGGAGGCAACCCTTCTCTTATTACTCTAATTGAGAATTCGATCCAAGTTTGAGATGTTTCTCCATGAAAAGTCCATTATTTAAGCAAGCAACATGCTTCTTACATTGGAAACAGGCGAAAGCAGTGGATATTAAAATTAAGCACTTGTTTTATTTGTGCATTTTGTTTTTTTAAAAAATGTTTTATGTATGTGTAATATGCTTGTGTGAAAATATATGATTAACCCATTTAACTACATGAATAGGTGCCGTGTTTACATTATGAATCAGTTCCACCTTAACACAGCTGCCTTTGGCAGGCTTTGTGGGGTGTGTGAAACAGTCATATGCAGATAACATTTTGCTCTTGCTTAACTTGGGCGTAGATGCCTATGATTTTACATTTAATTGAGTAATAGTTATCTCATTTGGTTTGCGTCATTTGATATGATTCTTTGTGAGCAACTGAATTAGCTGTTAATAACTCCAATGTCTGTTAGCTCTCTGTACAGGGCAGATATGTCGATATGTATTTTAAAGTTAAGCCTTTCATGCAGTTACAGTGCAATCACTTTCAACTACCAAAATTAAATAACATTTGTATACCACTCGGCTATCTGTTTTTTTGAGGAACATTATGTTTGTCAGACATTATGTTAGTACGGATGGTTTGCCTTACCTTTAGGTGCAAGTAATATTTCCCAAATACTTGAATATTGCCCAAGGTTGGCATGTCGCTGTCCACAGCGTTCGCACTGCCCTTGTATGTGGGAATGTGGGGGCCTCTGTCTCACTCTGTTATAAATAGAGCAGTGTCTCTGGTCACATGAAGATTTGCATGTGTGCGGCTATAGCCAGGGTTATGCTATGCACCCCTAAATAGCACTTGTCTGGTAAAACAAAACTGATTCTTTATTGATCTATCATATCTTAGTGTCTACCAGGATTTATTGGGAGATCTTTTTTGTTCATTAATATCCTTTCACCTAACTGTATTTACAAGTGGATAAATCAAATTAAAATAGAATGACTAATTTGTAAAGAAGAAAAGAGTCTAAGTGGCATAATTTTTATAAGAATCATATATTTATGGTTTTATTTTGTTGATATAAATCCATTGAAAAATTGGAACTGGCATTGAAATCAATAACACAACCTGTAACTGTATTCACAAATCTGATTAAAGCAGTGACATGATTTAATAGGTAATATAAACTAAACATTGTTTAAATATGTCTTTGGGCAGGTATTGTTGGAATGACCTTTCAATAATTTATCCTCAAGAAGAATTTGTTCTTACATCTGGCAAATACATCTTAGTAACCTATGATTCAAACATATGGCTTGAAGCATGCCTGAACCTGACATGATTCAAAACACATGGAAGACATAAAAATCAAGACTTTTTTGTAGAATCTGCATCATGGAGATGCAATAAATTTCCCCTCCTTGAATAAACAGCTGAGTCACTGAGTAAAAGATTTAACCTGCAATTTGAAAGGCAGAATTAGTACCATAAACTAAACTAATCTATTAATTGTTAACACACTATTTCCTGTACTATACCTTCTTAGTTACAGATTCTTCGATTAAGAATTCTTGGGTGAATTTTCGTACATCATGGCCTATTAGCATGAAGGTGTTTTCCATGGTGAGCAGAAAACTGATGTAAGTCATTCTGGATAAATATAAACATTAATGTAAACTGTAGACTGCAGGCATTCCAACATAATAGTGAGTAATTATGCATATCCTACTCTTACATACACTTGTCCATTGATGGCAGCAATGAAATAATTTTTTGATTGAAGAAAATAAAGTGAAATGGACAATTATGCTCATATGACCTTTAATCCTATGCAAAAACCAAAAAAAAACCCCCACATTAACTCACTGTACCCATATTATTATTTTTATATTATTAAATTGTACAAAATCTGACTATAATATTTTTCAACAGCAAACTAAAATTAATTTGTCAATTAATTATTATTATTTAACAAATACACATTGAGTTTTTTTCATAACACCACCAGAAATCAAATTTAATTCAAGGTTTCAGTAAAAGCTCTCACTTTCTACCAATAATAATAAAAATGTTTGATGTTTGGCTCGTTTGATTTTAGCAGCAATATGAATTTTCTATTTTTTGTTTTTTAAGAAAATATAAATTACAGAACTCCGGAAAAGTTCAGCTAAAGCTGTATGGCAAAGTACACAATGCCCAAGATGTTGGAATCTCTATCATTGTGGAGGAGTTCATTGGAATCACTGCATCACTATGGCACTGTCTTTATATAGTCCTGAGTAGATTTTCATTTCAAGTCCAAAACTCACTGCAGGTTCACCAGAAGAATGCTATCCTCGAAACGTTTTCCTGGAAACATTCACGTTCGGTCGCTGGTTGAATTTGTAGCAAATGTAGTCAAATTTTCATCCCTTTTTGTAAAGCATCCTGAATTCAAACCCCGGCTGAAGATGCATTGGATGGGCCAGATGACTATGATGATCAGAATGACCAAAACAATTAGGAAGATCAGCAGTCGCTGCCACCTTCTTAACACACCAGGGCAATTCCGCAGTCTGTTCCTATTATTTTCTGCTTCCTCCTGTCTGTTCTCATCCTGTTGCTTGCTACCCCCAATGTCGATGCAGACACCATTGGGTGTCTGTGCATTTGAGCAGCAGAGCTTCTCTCCATCTATCCATACATATTCCTCTTGCTGTTGGTGGCTGGGCAATTGCCCTAGAACCTCTTGGCTTGTGGTCAGAGCTGGTGGACCATTCTCAGGGACAGTAGTTGGTTGTCTGCAAAGGGGGCAGATGATCTGGGTGCCTTTCTGTTCTGGCGAAACAGCGATGAAGCGTGATAGACACTCCAGACAGAATGTATGATTGCACTGTAGAACTTTGGGTGTCTTAAAGGTGTTATCATATGAAGTGAAGCAAATGGAACACTCTGGAGTGCAATCCCAGTCTTGATCCTTATCTTTAGTAGCAACTGTCTCGTGTGTTCCTTTGGACATTGTCTTCAAACTTAATAATTCAGGTTCCTGCATTTTGCTGGCTTCTGTAAAAATAGGTAAGGAACCTAAAATTAACCAGTGGCTTGATGAGTTTTGTTCATAGATTTTCATGTATTAAATATCATTCATCTTAGATCAAATGACATTAAACAGTGCCTATTTATGTAGCACTCAATTTGTAGAATACCGTTTTTAGAATTGTGTGTGTTTGTGTATATAAAATACAATTCTAAATAAAGACTTCTACATTCCTGAAGCGCTGAGACATCATCTGAATCATCTTACTCTCAATCTTAATTTCTAATCTATAATCCTTATAGTAAATTATACAAGCATTACTTAATTTACATATAATCTAAGGTGTGATTTCTTGGATTTTTACTGGGAAAAATCCAATTCACTCTAAAGCATAACAATTATTTGAAAGCTGAAATATTTTGTTAACATCTCAGAACAAAAAGATGTGAAATAGGTTTCTATTTCAAAAAGACCATTTTGTTAAGCAGTGGTTCTTTGTTCTTTTTTCCCAGGAGATATAGAATTTTTATTGGCAGGTAGTAAAACAAAAAAAGCGCATGATAGCAATATAAATAAATAAATGTTTCATTTACTTAATGTATCATTAAAACATTCCTTATATTTAATTGATTTATATATAGTTAAATTCAATTAGTTATTCAAGAGCATTGCATCATCAAAATGTATTTATTATGAATTGTAATACTATTATTAATTGTATACTGTCAAAACATTATCTTACCATTAAAGATGAATAAATGGCAGCGTTCTTCTTTAGGTGCCAAATCTTGTGTGGAGAAAAATTCTGTGGAATTGTTTCAAAAATGGCCAAACAGCTTCATCTCACTCTAGAAATTCATCTTAAAAGCCTACTCCTTTTGTAAATCTATTATTTATTCTGCCTCTCCACTCAGAGTAATTGTGCCCTACCTGTCTCATTACCTTCATATGATTCAGTAACCTTAATCCCATTGCAGACGTCAGACCAAACAGGTGGGAAGCAAAAAAGAAGGAAGGACTTTCAGGAACCGATAACGCTAACAATACAAACAGTGAGGCACGTGCACACACACACACACACACACACACACACACACACACACACACACACACACACACACACACACACACACATACACACACATAGGTATCAATGTACTGCACATTAAGAGTGACAAAGCACTTTCCTATCATTGTTCTTTGACTAAGCTGAAATAAAAGACAAAAACTTTAAGATTGTATGCATATCAGTAATTATTTAAATATACAAATTCTGTATATATACAGAAATTGTAAATATACAGAAACTGTAAGGTGATACAGTTCGTTGGAATTTCATGCTGTTCACTTTATTTTACATACATTCTAAATATGTGTATATTGTAGTAATGTAGTAATGTATAAATAATGGTCACACATTACAACCCACTGGTAAATGATTATTTAGCCTGCACCAACAGCATTCCACTGGATTTCCAACTACACTAAAATACTGATAACACGTCATCATAAAAACACATCCGTTGAGGAAATCAAACCATTACCAAGAATCACAAAAATAACAACAGTCTTTCCCTGAATAACCCACCACTTTCCTAGCACAGTCTTAGTTAGTTATGTAGAAATAAAGGTATTTAACAAGACTTATGCGACGTTTCAGGAAATCCTTCACATGTGGAAATTCATGTATGGTGGACTCTCATCATAATCAATGAGGAATAATGAACAAAATATTGTGTTAAAGAAAAATTAGCATTGTGCTGAAGTGTTTTGTAAAGATTCATTTATTTAAGATGTATTAAAGAACTCTGGTGTTTTTCACTTTTTTCTTTTTCTCTGTAACAAGCTGAGATTTTTTTGTTCTATTAAATTCAAGAGACGGACACACATGAGGCTGGAGAGGTAAAGACAGTATTTAGCTACTATGGTACAAGTGATAAGAATGCTTTTGTTTGAGACATTAAGCATACAAATATGTTTTAATAAAAGTTTCCAATTGTGTGAATGCTGTTATTGCAGCCCAGGCTTTATTATTATTATTATTATTATTATTATTATTATTATTATTATTCCTATAGGAGAACTTTGATAAAATTTGGAACTAAAATTGCATATATGTACTGACAATATTTTTTGACTTTGTTTACAACGTACCCGTTTGCTATCTTTATTTTTTAAGAAACTCTCATGGCAAAACTCTGATTAACAGCTTTAGGCATTGATTTTATGGTGGCTTTTAAGGAAGTATTTTTGCATTGAGTTTACTAAGAGCTCAAAGTCCATCAAACTGCTTCCTTGTTCAGTATTTAGTGCCTGAGCACAATTATCATTTCATGAGCTTTGGCCTATAGCCAGAATAGCACAAAACCCAATTATTAAAAAAAAAAAAAAAAGGGTTTTGTTTGAGTTTATTGTCGGTGAACATAATTGTAACTGCTCAAAAAGTCTCATTTAAATAGTAATTATTTTTTCAATTAACCATGAAGTGAATTTAGGCAAAGGCTGAAGAAACTAAGAGGATCTTAGTGGATTTAAGCAATTCTCTTACTACCATTTTTGATGTTTACCAATACTGAGCCAGTAAATAATTTTAGATAGGTAGTACACAAATATTAGCCTTGATGTAATACTTCCTTTGAAAAAAAAAATGTAACCGGCAACATATTTCAAATTAGTATATTGTTCTTAAATAAATAAATAAAACCCACTTTTGAGGGGCAATAATGCCTTAATAATAGGCATTATATCTGCAACCTGTTGATTCAAAAAATGAAATGAATGTCATGTCTTTAAACATTACACTTTTACTTCACATTTATTACAAGTAGAGCACCAACATACAATACGTCTCCAATACATACGTCTCCAATATATAAACAACCTGTATATGATTTCCAGTCGCTGCACAACAGCTAATAAAACAGTATTACAAACTTTAAGGGTCTTTACAATCATAGTAATATCCACAACTACTACCACACTTTTCATTACATTTCATTTATTTTTGCTAATAAACCCAGCCAACCAAAAACACAATCATTCCAAAGACTATAGAAAGTAGACCCACAACCGATTGCAATCACATCCTTAAAAAAAAAACAAACAAAAAAAAATAAACTAAGAAATAAAAAAAAATAGAAAAAAGGGATAAAAGCAAATACAGTCAAGACTGCTTAAATGCATCTAATTTAATTAAAATTAGTGATCTATTGTATAAATATTTCTAATACTACCTATAAATATCCCCAAAATTCAACAGATTTTAAGGCCTAACTCATGGCAACACAGTGTATACTGCCTTTTTATAGCACTTTAATGGTACAATCAATAAACAGCACCACAGATCACATTCAAAATCTCACACTGTGTTTCTGTGGCAAATAAACAGGATAAATACAATAGTCTGTTATTCTCTGTTTGTTTGGATCCAACAGGGAATGTATATATTATTGATAGAATAGTGCAATCAGATTAAATCATGTGTTTTTAAAGCTTGTTACTTGGCTATGTTGTAGTGCTTTAACAGAGGGGACAGTAGGTAACTTATGAGTGACTTTTATATTATTAGTTGGTGCTTTAAACAAGCCCCAATACAGCCCATGGCAATTATATGGAAAATGTGCATACAATCCTTCATACAAAAGATATAATATTTACACGATTTGGCACATTCTCTGAATACTTCCGCAGCATCATCAGGCTCACATTCATCTGCAAAATCCGAGCCACTAAATGACTCAACTACTGTTTTTCTAATAATACATATAATTCTGTTAATTCTAAAAAGAAGGTGGTCAAATATTCCTAAAAAAGATGATGGCTGCTATTTGGTCCAAAAATAAGGACAATGTGCAAACGTTTTTTACTTTTAGACTGAAGGCCAAAGGAATGACATGAAAATATTGGTAATAAATATTTGTTACAAATTCTAAGAAAATAACTACAAACATCATTTTAAAAAATAAAAGATTTTCACAATGCACTGCAGTCTTTAAAGAAAAGTGAAATAAAAAAAAAAAACAAAACGTGTTTTTCTGTGCAAACAAGGATGGGAAATTGTGTACAAAGAGAGAATATTTAAAAACAAAGAAACAGAAAAAAAAAAACCACCCACATCTTTAGCCCACAAAAGGGGGCGTAAACATTATTACTAGTAATTGGTGTTGCATCTTCCTCTTTGGAGCTTATCTTTACTGGACAGTTACATTATACACCTTTGTTACATGTCCCACTGACATAGTTGCACTGCTGCCCACTGCAGCAGCTGCTGAAGGTCGTTCTCTCCGGACGTATCTGGGCTTGCGCACTGCAGATTTGAACAAATGAACAAAATAACACACTTTATCCATCAAAAGGCAAAACACTGCTTGCTTAAAGACTTCGGCCCCCACAGTACATTGGCTTGCTTTTGAGTACAGTCTTTATTTTCTAACATCACTAAGCTGGCCTTCTTTAGAAACATCCCATTTCATAATGTTTCCATAATGTATTAGATTGTTAATGAACAGTGATAATTTACCATGGAGCACATCCAATAAAAAGCCTGCTTTTACCATAACAAAAACAACACAATAAAACAATAAAACAATTAGGCACAATAAATTGCAATAACAATGAATCGTACGAGGAAACGGCAATAACTATGTAAAGATCAAACAGTTATGATAAATGCTAATGATAGACACTACATGTGAAAGTTTTTAAAACAATAGTTAATACAATAAATCTTTGCCAGTTGCCTGCTGACATTCTTACAAATATCATGCGCTTTAGACTTTTTGAAAAATATTCACATTTATGCAAGACTAAACTTTATCTTTGGATTGCAAATTAAATTCTGTTTCAATAGAATGTAAAAGTTTGATTTTGAATGTGAGGATGTGATTGAAGTTGGTCTAATTAGGTAGCTCCTAATGAATTAACCTCATCCAACATTGTGTATGTAATGCTTAAGCATGTTTAGCACAAATATAACAGACCTTTTTCACAGCAGTAATTTTGACATTAAATATTGGAACAAATGTGTGGTATTGTTAGCAATAGAATAAATTAGGGTTTCGTTCCATTTACGTTCCTTCTATTGCTCAAGTGTAAGGGGATCTCAGCTGGGGGGTTTTATTTAATGTTTTTTGTTTTTCTTTTACTGCTGAAAAAAATTTCCCAATTTTTTGGTTGTATTTTACTAAGAAATAATTATGTATGGTCATTATACCGTTGCTAGGAAAACAAATCTAATGGTGGTCTAAGACTTTAACATAATACAGTACATTTTTAAAAATTCCAAAATTTTTCTGACATATCCAGGTCAATATAGATGTAACTTTTATTTGGAAATAATTTGGCAGTATGCAATTCTCTATCCAGCTGTGTCTTCTTGGGGGATGTTTTTTTGTTTCATGTTCTTGAGCAATAAAATAAACACAAACCAATAATGTGCTGAACAAATGAGTTACTCAATATTAAGTTCATGTTCATAAAACTGATGTACTAATATATCATGCTCACAGTTGTTCTGTTTACTGAATATCAGCACAGCTGTCATTTTCCCAGAGCAAACCACTACACCACCACCACCACTCTTGTTTATCTGATACTGCTTGATTATTACATTCTGAGATGCTATTGGTCCTGTCATTTCTATCTGCAGATAGACCTGTCTTGCCTTAAGCTTGCCTATCGCTTTCAGTAATACAAACTAATATAGATTTTTCTCATTTGCACATATCACCATGTTTCATATATAAAATGTGATGTCTTTTTTACTGGTCTAAGAAAGCAACAACATTTTATTATCTATTTCCTTATACACCCACACATTCTTCCTAGTATTAAGTTACAGCCCTGATAACACGATAACATTATAATTCTAATTAAGAAGCAATAAGGAAAAAGATTTCCTTACCTGAGGATGATGTAGCAGGCATCATAACAGCCTGGGGAAAAAAATATTTGATAAATGTTTTATTATTTTTGTAATAAATTACAGGGCAAAAACAAGAAAATGTGTAATGTAAGATGCAGATTTTCAAAAACTTACCGTTTCACTTGGTTGAAAAATAAAAGCTAGTGGAGAGTATAAACACACTTTCAATATTGTCATAGATCAAACATACCAAACGTATTAATGAATGAGCTCAGCCAACAAATCAGAGAAAGATGTCTTTTTATATTTCAGCCTATGGGATTTGCATAATCCTAAAATTTATTTTTAAGATTATTTCTATTTAATTACCTTTGCGTCTATAGAAGACACCAGGAAGATGGTTTGAGCGTTTGAGGTAGAAGAAAGAAGCAACAGAGAGAATGAGGAAGAGACTGATGAACAAAGTGCCCAAAAGAACAGACGCTGCTACACCTGGACCACCTGCCAATACAAAGAAAACATGTAAAATTTTCCCGCTTTACACATGGCATGTAAAAAATCTACTTTATTAGAATTGTGTAATTTCAGAGGGATTATATCCACATCTACACTACTGGCTTGGTGTTAAACTGCAAGCTATCCAACTGCTAAAACTGCTGAAAGCTCCAAGCGATATATAGAAAATATGATTGCATTGAATGAATAGTATGCAGTTACAGCCAAATGATTTTAAAAGTTTAGATGGTATAAACTCACCTATATTGATTATTGTGGATATTGCAGTATCGTTGACAGCTAGTACAAAAAAAAAGACAAAAAAAGGAGACTAATTATTACAACTGAAAAAACTAAACAAACAAAACTAAACAAACCACAAGCCAAAAATGGGTCATGCTATGCTTTGCAAAACATGAAAGCCAGTGACAGTAATATATTTTCCACACCATGATCAGTTTGAGTACTTAATTCTGATTGGCTGGAATGTGTACATTCTAACTGTTGAATGCACAACGTGTTCTAGTCAGTTACTCACCACTGTAAATTCGCTATGTAACAATAATAACCTACAGCTACAGTCTCATACAGACTAAAATAGCTGACGTGGCACAGACGCAAATAATTCACATGCACAATCTCTCTGCTACTCTCTAACAACTATTTATTAGAATTCATTTATATAAATGAAACCTTCATATGTATCACCTTGTATTACCTCGCCAGACACTTACGGGTGTTACACAGTGTCACGTTCCACAGATCTGAAGTCAAAGTGTCACACTTCACACACCGAACAGTGCTGTTCTCCACTTGGGAACACCCTTGTGGACAACAAACGTCATCATTGGATGATTTTATGGATATGTACTTTCATGTAATATTAAACTTAAAGTTATACAGTCATGTGAAAATGAAAGCACACCAAATTAAAAAAAAACCATAATGGCCATAATGCAGAGCATCATGTTTGGCATAAAACACACAGAGCACATCAGCACAAACACCTCACATCAACTATTAAGCATGGTGGTGAAAGGCGTGAAGATTTGGAACTGTTTTGCAGCCACAGGACCTGGGCACCTTGCAGTCAATGACCCGGCAATTAATTTTTTTCGGTACTGTATACCAAAGGATTGTAGAATAGAATGTGAGGGCATCTATCTGACAGCTAAAGCTTGGCCAAAATTTGTTCATGCAACAGGACAATGATCCCAAGCACAAAAGCAAATCTACATTAAAATGGCTGGAAAAAAAAATCTATGTGTTCTTTAGGCTCAATCAATGTCCAGACCTTAACCTGAATGAGATTTTGTGGCAGGACCTTATGAGAGCTGTTCATATACAACTGCTCACAAACCTTAATGAACTCAAGCAACTCTATAAAGAAGAGGAAGTCACAATTCCTCCACAATGATGTGAGAGGCTGATAAAGTCATAAACCAATATTTTAAGTTACTGCTGATCAACTTTTTCCACACATGGTTTCTCCACTTCGGCTTTATCTTTTGTAAAAAAACAAAAAACAAATAACAGTGTAATGTCATGTGTCTGTTATATGTCTGAGGTTATAAAGCTAAGACCTGCTAATGTCCTGACATGAGAAATCATATCATTAAAAAAAATGGTGTGCTTTCACTTAGGACTGTATTTAATCAAACAGCAAACACAAGAAAGATGATCTTTGATCTCTCTTTTTTTTTTTTTTTTAGTAAAAGAAATCTGATGCATCATGTTTCATTTCATATGTAAAGCTGTTTAAAAATTCACATCATCTTATGTCCCAAATCTCAAAACCTAAATTTTCCACTACAACGGCATTCACATAATGTGTGCATATTGTAAAAAATAAAAAAAATACATTCTGCTATGAAAAGGAAGTGAATGCATTTGTGAAAACACCAGATAAACGAATACCGCAGTGAAAAATAGTACCCACAAGTTTCATTCGTTTTCTGCGTTCTTCTACAGCAATCATCCGGGTTTCCTAGAAGAGCCTAGAACACAAACATTTCAACAACTGACATATTCTATAGTGATTGGATGCATGAACACAATGATGTGGTTGATACCTTTGACTCTTGTATGTTTAACCTACTGTATGTTGGTTGACTGTGTTAAATACATTTTGCATGTGATAAAAGGCTTATTAAAAACTGGAAAAATGCAGACACACACCTGGATTTCTGGAATTTCTAAAGCAAAAAGTGCAACCCCGATGATGTAGTAGACTCTAATCATTGTGATGCAGGTCCTGCAGGTGATATTTACATTTACATGTATGGCATTTGGCAGATGCACTTATCCAGAAAGACATACATTTATCTCATTCATACAAGTGAGCAGATTTGGGGTTAGGGGCCTTTCTTAGGGGCCCATGAGTGGCAGCTTGGTGTGGCTGTGATTTGAACTTGCGACCTTTGGAGCCAAAGTCTACTGGTTAAACCACATTCCCAGTATTAATACTGGTGTGATCAGTGCTATTGGAAGATCATGTGTGCAGTATGTAGATCTGTACGACGCCTAGTGCATTGGCGCTTAAATACAAGTCAATACTGCCCATCACACGTGTGTGACTGATACACATGATGACCTGTGATGCTTTATCCTACCCAGAGTTAGTGCAGGATACCTTTAGCATTTAGCCAAATCAGCTACATAACCTCAACATCTCTCTAGCATCTCTAAACAGTATGGCTAGACAGCTAATATAAGTGTGCCGGGTGTTTTAAATCTCACAGACCGCATAATTTCCTGTTAATATTAAATCATCCCGAGACAAACAAACACAATCTAAGGGTTATTCAGGCTTAAACAAACACACGACTTACCTTATCAAACATCACAACTTGTGAAACGCGTTTGTATATCAAAGCACTTCCTGTTTATCATTTCACCTGCCAAAATAAAAGTTTGTTTGCCTCTACGTGTATAGTATTCCTGTATTCATTGTTTTATATATACACTATATATATATATATACAAAGAAAATGTTATTTATATTGATTTACAAATTGCAAAGTGAGCAAATATTTGGTGACCTTACTTTTGCACACACAAAGTCAAGGATTTTGTAGGATCCTAGTCAGGTGTATGATTAACCAATTACACCAAGCAAATAATGGTAGAATTATTATTAATGGTGCTAATGATGATCAATCTAATATGTAGGTTGAAACACAGTCATTAACCGAATCAGAAATAGTTATGTAGGAGGCTTAAAACTACAAACTCTGCTACTTAGGTGAGGTTGTGGAAGACATTTTTATGTCTCAGGTCATACACCATGGCAAAACTGAGCACAGCAGCATACCCAAGGTGGCTATCAGCAAGGTCTCTCCCAGGCAAAGATTTCAAGGCAGACTGGGGTTTCAAGATGTGCAGTTCAAACTATTTTGAAGAAGAACAAAGAAACATGCACTGTAGATTTCCTTCAAAAACTGCAATGTGCATAGAAAACCTGTGCTGTTTTGCAGGCAAATTGTCACACCAAATATTTATTTGATTTGGATCATTACTTTCCATTTTGTTAAATGATCAAAGTAAACATTTATATTTTGTAATAATTTTTTTTCACAAGTGCCTAAAACTTTTGCACAGTACTGTGTATATAAAAAATGTGATGGATTACATAATGATGGATTACATAAATGTAAATGCAGGCAGATGAGAGTCTGATGAATATTCAAGTTTTCCATGCAATAGAAAGTGTGATAAGACACATAGACTTTAGCAAGCACTGATTCAGACCAATTGAAAATTTAACCCAGGAGTCAGGTTTTATTCATCATTAGACTACTTTATATTATGAATAAGCAATTTTGGTGTTGGAAATCCCATTATGTGCTTTGAAAACATTGCATTAAATAAATTGCACACAGACGTAGAACCCAACATTGTCAAGTCATGTCAAGTCAAGTTTATTTCTGTAGCGCTTTTCACAACAAACAGTGTCTCAAAGCAGCTCTACAGAAACAGTTAAGGTGAATGATGTGTATTTATGCCTGTTGAGCAGCCATGGTGACTGTAGCAAGAAAAAAAACTTCCTTAGATGTTATGAGGAAGAAACCTTGAGAGGAACCAGATGCAAAAGGGGAACCCATCATCATTTGTGTGATATCAAGAGTGTGATTACACTTGTGTTCGACATGCTCATCTGCCTCAAGTTTTAATAATCTTAGATGCATATTGAGAAACCTTTCTTTTTTCTACACCACATTTGTACAGAGTGGTTAAGTTACTGTAGCCTTTTGGCAACTATCTGGCTGCTGAATGCTCTCATATACAAAAGCCATTTCATTCAACAGAACCGCTTACACACTGGATGCTTCCCACAGTCATAACATTAAAGTCATAACAGGGTCAAATGCATATGCATTCAATTTTGATAAATAAATTTAGTTCAATTTTTAGAACTAGCATTAATCAGAGTTTAAACAGTTCAATGGCAATTTGTTGGTTTGTGTCCATTTAAATCCCATGCTTGTATTTTTATTTCTTAAAAGTGATGGTTTCCATAAGCAGTGACTTATTTTCAATCGAGTCGTTCAGCCATTTCTCACGGAATATCGTTTTTCCCGGAACATGCGTGGTCTTGCTGAATTCAAGCTGAAATCGGACTTGCACAGGATTAGTTTGTGGTTTGATTTTGGAGATGCTGATGGTGAAGTAGACCGACGCTGTGTGAGCAGGTATCGGACGGCGGCTGGTCGGGATGCTCCACAGCGCCCTGTAGAGGAACTGCTTCTCATACTCCAGTTCACGCTCCTGCAGGAACTGAACGCAGAACAGCCATTTCGGGTTCATCTCCCAGGTGCACATGTACTCCTCGATTTGCTTTTTTCCTACACTGAGTGTAAAGTCCTTACAAGCAACCCAGTCGATGTTCTTGATCTCGAAATCAGGCTGTGTGCTCTCCTCCGGCTGGGGATCTGCCTGTGCATCTAACCCACTCTCGATTTCAGAGGCTCTGAGATCCAGCAGATCATCTTCTACTTTAGGATCCATTGGGTTATGTGATTATTGTCAAAGGATATTAAAAAATATCGGAAAAGTATATATGGGAACACTAATCTTCACAGGGTGCTGGGCGCATCAACAACATTCAACACTTCCGCCGTGTACGAGCATTGCCATGGAAACGCTCAACAAATAAACGTCTCACTCTCTCTCTCTCTCTCTCTCTCTCTCTCTCTCTCTCTCTCTCTCTCTCTCTCTCTCGCCCAAACATATCATTAAATGTGTTTATTTTTGTATGCTTTATCAGGAACACCTATATTCATACAGTTATCTAATCTGTCAGTATTGTGGCATACAGATTAGATACAATGTAGAGAATACAGATACAGACACATTAGAATGGTCGCTCGCAGGGGCCACATGCGTAAAGAAATCATTAACATGATCAGTGTCTACACAGACATAGATCAGAGGTGTGAAACTCAGTGTCAAATCCGGCCCGACGTACAATTATATTTGGTCCGCGAGATGATTTAATAAAGATCTATTATTACTGTTATTAATGTCCCGGCGAAATGAAGCGCTGATAACTTAAACTACAGATCCCATAATGCAGCGCATTAACCCTATTGTACAGTTATTGTGAAACAGCGCCTCACAGTGGTGAAGAGAAAAGTTGATTCTGAAAACAGAGCCGGAACTACGAGACAAAACATCAAGAGAAGCTGAAAAACCTTAATGCAGAGCAGAAGATACAGAAAGGAGAAGTGAACGAAGAATCTGACATTTCAGAAGACGTTTTTAACCTAAACAAAATCACAAAATGAAGCTGGTGTAAAAACAGAGGAGAAATCAAAGTCACATCAGCAGGTTATTTACTGAGGGAGAGTTTCTGAAGAGCTGCATGATGAAGCTGTGAGACGTCTGGTGTTTAACAGGAGCAAAAATCTTTTAAGTTCTTTAAAGTTTAAGAATTTTTTTTTATAAAATGGCATAAGAGCAAATAAATCTGGTTGTTTTGATTTGTTGTTATTTTAACATTTACATAAACGCAGCAATTTTGTTATTTCAGTATTGTGTATCAAACTGGTAGCCCTTCACATTAGTCGTTACCCAAGAAGTAGCTCTCGGTGTCAAAAAGGTTTTTGACCCCTGCTCTAGAGTTTACTCAGTATGGTAAACAAACAAACAAACAAACAAACAAACAAACAAACATAAACTACAACAGAGCCACACCTCTGTGGATAGAAACATAGGGAAATCAAACTCAAAAGGCAAAGGAAATCTGAGCTGGAAAATAATATAGCTGTCTTTGCAGAAAAAGGCATCATTAAATGCAAAACATTTCAAAACCTTTATGTGGGTTTCACTTCTGTCACCAAACAACAGAAATCCGAAGCTGGATAAGGCACAGACTCATCATAACTTGACAGAATAAGTCTGTGGGACTGTAGCATTGTCTGATTAATTGTTATTTTTGCTAGGTCAGAATAAGGTCAGAAATTAACCACATTTGTTTTTGTTGTTGATGATGTTTTCTTAGCACACTTTCATACAAGAATACTATATTACTTGAATCCTAATCAATTATTCTGTATGCATTATGTAGTAGCACAGGAGATTTACAACATGAAAGAGAGCCTGTAAAATCTGTAAGGATTTTTTGACACAATCATGTCAACATGAACCAGAATATCTAAAATTAACAACCGATTCAATAAACTTATTAGAGGGCAAAGTGTATATATGTGTATGTGTATATATAGGTATATATGTATATGTATGTACATATATACACACATATAGAAATATATATATATATATATATTTATATTTCTATATCTCTATAACTTATTTATCTGCCTTCTTTTTCTTATTATATTTTTCTTTTAAATTTTTTATTATAGTTATAATTTTTATTCTTCTTTTTACCCCATTTTTATTCCCTCATACCGGACCGTCGTTAAAAGCTGCATGTCGTACCCTGTATGTATGTGTATGTATGTTTCACTGCATGTCGTACCCTGTATGTATGTGTATGTATGTGTATGTATGTTTCACTGCATGTCGTACCCTGTATGTATGTGTATGTATGTGTATGTATGTTTCACTGCATGTCGTACCCTGTATGTATGTGTATGTATGTGTATGTATGTTTCACTGCATGTCGTACCCTGTATGTATGTGCATGTATGTGTATGTATGTTTCACTGCATGTCGTACCCTGTATGTATGTTTAAATAAAATTTGATTTTATTTGACACATGCATTATTAGTACAAAGTTCTTAATAAAGTGCTGAGGAGGTTATGAAGATAAATGGGAGGTTTTCTGTCATTTTCTGTCATTTCCGTCAAGAAAGTTGTACACACGGCAGTGTAACATCTCTGCCCATAATAAAATAACTACACACACCTGTGCATTTTCCCAGCACCTTTTATGTACTTCCTTTCTTTACTCACAACATAACACTTTATTCTCCTCTGTTCTAGCACCCTCTAACGACGGACACTGGTAACAACCACAGCAATCCCAATACATTACAAGTAGATCTCCATCTCAAAGCCTGCAGTGCATCAAAACCCACACAGGAGGGCGCCCGCGCGCGCGCACACAGAGCCCCTCATCTAAAGTTACTTCAGGTGTTGCAGCTTCTACAAACTGCAGTCATTAAACGGTTTCAGACACATTCAGTGAGTTTTACACTATATAACACACGACTGCTGTTGTGTACCCAAATTATGAATTAGTAAGCACGGAGGGGAAATAGATAAATTATAAATTAAACAAATAGCGGGCAAAGTAAACTGTAGCGAAGGTGCACAATAGAGCTAAATCTGAAATGCTAATAATAGCATTGTATTGCTAGCTAACTACTTTAGCCGATGTACAACGATAAATAGCGCATAAAATATTTTCTATGTAGTAATTTTACAGGAACACGGACACATGAAGCCCAACATTTGGAATGTCAAGGATATTTTGAATATCTCAATGAACTCTGTGTAAGTCTGAATTAAACATTTACATCTTGAGGATTATCAGCAAGTGACATACAGTATACTGACTTACGACCATTTGACTTTACGACCACAATCGCTAGCCGCGGCGTACGACAGTGCTGTACTGTTCATATAGCCTACTCTACTTACGACCGTGTTACGACCGGTCTGCTGATCTAAATCGTGGTCGTAAGTCGACGACTACCTGTATGGACAAAAGATTGTCGACACCAGACCACAAGATTCATATGTGCTTTTTGAACATCCCCTTCCACATTTAATCCCCTAGTGATCTTATAATAATGTCCACTCTTCTGATTAGATGTTCCACTAGATTTTGAAGTGAGGAGGCCCAATTCATCCTTATAGGCAAAAGGAAAATCTTAATCCTGCACCATCCAAAGACATTATATACAATTGTATGCCTTCAATTTTGTGGTAACAGTTTGGAGAAGAACCACATATGAATGGAAAATCAGGTGTATCAATAATTTTGTCCATATAGTGTATTAAACATATTGGTAATGAGTTGCATTATTTCATAGGGGTGCGAAAGCAGGGAAGGGAGTTGCTGCCAGTGACTACTCAAACCTGCCTGACTCCCAGTTTCTGTTTGGATCTCAAAACTGGCCTGAAAATTCTCAAAGCTTTTCTCAGGAGATAAGTGGACAGTCCAGGGGCTCTCGACAGGCCTCACAGGAGGTACCGTTTAATATACATGATCTGTGACTTTCCTTGCAAAAGCTACCTATAAAAAAGATGCCCTTTATGTTTTATTATGTAACTGCAAAAGATATACGTCTTCGCTACATGGTCTGTTCTGATGCAAAACATTTTGTACATCAGTGAATCACTCTGTTTATTCATTTATATGATTGTTCAGATTTTCTTTTCTATTATGAGGCTAGGTTTGCTTATTATAACGTGTAAATTGTTCACACTCTGCACACCGAGCTCAGGTACACAATCTTAGGATTGAACACTGGAAAAGCCATGCAGCTACAGGTCAACAGGTTCAGTTCACATTCATGTCAAACATCAGAACGAAGGAGAAGTGGCATCTTTGTAACTTCTGATCATTAACTAAATCTGTTTATAGTTTTTTCTTTTCTTAATAGATTTTTTTATAGACTTTGAGTTGATACAGATATTGTAGGTGCAAAAAAAGAAGAAATATCCTGTAAGTAGAGGCAGGAACATCTCGTTGAACTGAGATGCGTTTTTGCTCAACATGGTTGTAAAGAGTATTTATTGAAGTTGCTATATCCTTCCTGCAGTTTAAACTAATTTAGCATTTTCACTGACCTCTCTTATCAAACATTTCTGTCATATGATTGCCTCATTAGAAGCACAAATGATTTTTAGGCATTCCATTGTACTTGGTCACAGTATGATTGTCATGTCTTTTTAGATGATCTATTCTTTCAGATGCCAATTTTACCACTTTGGCTGTGCAGTTTGCTCCTTGTAGTTGTTTTAATGGTGAATAAAAGTAAAAGCCACACCAGTAAAGATTAATGTAAATATAAACCCTTTAGTTGAACTGTTTTTATTGAAAGGCTGTGCTGTGCTTTAACATTCATTTTAACAGATAAATGAAACAAAGGTGTCAGCCATCTATCACGCTAAACCAACGCTGTTTGGTGATAGCAAAGTATCCAACATTTCATGTGGTAGAGCCATGGGTATGTTAGACAGATTTGAAGAGGAGAAAAGAAAAGCCAAAGAGACGTGAGTGACTTTTATACGTACTTTCTGTCCCTTGTTTCAAAAATAAGTTTATTAATAATAATAATAATAATAATAATATTAAATATATATTAAATATTCATATATTCAAATGTAACTAATTTAATATGCCATTAAAGCCTAGTTAAAACATTTCCAGTGGTACAAAAGATGTAAAATGGCATTTTAATTCTGAAAATATTGTATTATAAACTTTTAAAACCTGTGTTGCAATTTATGATGTCAAAGCAAATGTCTTCTGATTTATACAGTGAAATTCTCATTGGAGTCCGTCAGTTGCATGAAAGTCTGGAAAATGTAAGTGATAAAGGAAGAGGTGCTGCCTAAGTAAGTAAATCGCATTATTTTATGTATGGCTTAGATATATGTATTTTTGTTTGTCTTTTATCAGATCAAAAAGTCTTTTCTAAACTGCATTGATGGAAGTTGTGACATAACCAGAGCAGCTGTGGCTGAAGGAATGGATCATTTAAAAAAAACAAGTAAAAATGATAGTTTAATGTAATATTTTAATAGTGTGTTATATGTCTCATCTGTTAAAGACATTTGATGTTTTTTGTCCATCAGAGAAAATATAGAAAATCATTAAAAATATTTGTATTATTGTTTATGTTTAGATAGATTTGACTATAGAGTGCAACCTCGATACTCGCCGGGGTTACGTTCTGTGACTCCATGCGAAAAAATCACGAGGTTTTGACTCCCTCCTTTTACATATACATGTACTGTAAAGTAAACTCAACAGATATTGTGAATTACTTGTCATAAATGTTTTATTTACTACTTTAAATGAATAATACAGTAATTAAATAGTTTTTGAAAAATTTTGATGTAATTTATTAGTCTGTTTTGAATGTTTCTGTACATAGATTTTACATAGATTTGAACATATTTATTATATTTTCACTTGTATAGGTCAAGTCATCCCCATCAATGCCATTGGTGTCGAGTTTTACTTGTGTTTTTGTTTTAATTTAAAATTGTACATGTTCAGTGCTTTACCTTTTACATTGCAGTTCAGGAATATTTTACCACCATAAAGGAGAGCATTGCAAATCAGACTGAACTGCTGATGAGCCAGACGCAAAGAGAGATTAAGGACAATGAGGAGAAGGTAAACAATATCTGAAAGGGAATCTGAGATGTACTTATGATTTATTCAGTATGACAACTATAAAGAATGCTGTGTTCTGTCCATGACTGGGCTCATATTAATAATACAGAACCAGGCAGGTGCTCCTCAAGTCATTATAGCTGGTTTGCTGCAGAAGCTGATCTTACAGTTAAATATCTGTTAGAGGCTTGGTCTTATGTTATAATAATTTTTTTACTGGGTTTTTATTTTTAAAATGTAAAAAATATAAATATATTATATAAAAGTAAACCATAAAGCATTAGAGTGCCAATAATCTCTATCCCTAAAATATAAAACTTGACATCCATAAATGTTAAGTAAACTTTCTTTAAAGAAAACTTTACCATAGAACAATTAGACATTTATTTGTTGAATAATTAATTCTTGTGAATAAGCTGTTATTATTGAACACTTAAAAGCATTCATATATAAGTGTGGATCGAAATACAACACAATTGTCACATCTGTGCTGTTAAACAAAATTTAATATAATTAAAATATCAGACACACAGGAATTAACACATAGACTAGTTTCTTTTTACATCAGCAAAATTTGACCAAGGCTTTGTTTATTATCTCATTACCCAGACGTCATTAGCCCTAAAAGACTTGAGCTCACTCGTGTCCGGCCTCCAGCAGGATTTGGAATCACTAAAACTAGAACAAAGCAAAGAGCAGAGTCTGCTTACAGAGATTCTGTCTCTGCTTGGCACAATGATGACTATTCACTCCACTGGAACTCATCCCAGCCCTGTCTGTATGATTGACAGCACTGTTCAGACATCACCTGGTTTGGGAGCTCAGTTCTGCTTTGGTTCAGAAGAAAAGCCTTATGAAAGCATGAAGCTGTTTAGTCAACCCTTTAACTACTCAGTGAAAAAAGTAGACCAGTGTATTTGTCCTTTTAAAAAAACATCTCCAGGGAATCTTTGCAGAGGAGGATCTTTCCAATTTGTAAGTAGTCAGCCTTTTGAGAAGCAACGGCGCATAGAAACTGAAAGGTCTGACCCTAATGGCTGGTCTTACCATCTGCGTTCAGTTACAAACAGTTCTTCAAGCCCAGTGGCTACGAGCGCTATCACTGCTATTGTACAGGATCCTAAGAGGATTTACATGGCTAAAGCCCCAGTGCATGTAGAACCAGTAAAGTCTTTGATTGATATGAATACTAACAAGTCAGCAAACTGGACTGAAGTGCCCAGAGAGAAAAAATTGCCCAAGCGAGCACAAAGAAGTCAGAACTTCAGGAAAAAGAAGAAAGCGTTAATTTTGCCACAGAGGCGTGCTTCACTTGAACATAGTCATGATGAGGACCAAGAAAACAGGGTGCCTCAGTCAGTGGTCAATACCCAACAGAGAACCAGCAAAGCTGTTTCAGCTAAACAACTACCACTGCAACAGCAATGCACAACTAGATTTATGAATACGAGTGATTGTGGACAACATCAGGATCCCTGGTCATGGTCTGAGAGTAGTAACAGCTCACAGGTGATCGTGGAATACAAGCCAACTGAATGGAAGTCTGTGAAGCCTGAGCAAAACTCTAATACTAGGCAGAGACAGAGGGTTACCTGGCAGCTCTTTGACTTCATCAGTGACTCTGATTAATTTAATGCATGTTACATTTGAGCTTGTTCAAAAACACAAAACAAACTTTTTTTTCAAACTTAGTTTAGAATGGGTTTTTTTGTTTGTTTTCTGTAAAACTATACATTTAAGTTAATTAAAGTTCCACAGAACATTTCTTCTGATTCCCAAAGACACTAAAATGTAAATTGCCTTACATTTTGTTAATCTTGTATGTGATAATTTTTAAGTTATATACTATGTGTGCATTTTTTTTTTTACTATTTGGTGTATTTTTGTACTCCCTGTGTAGCCAGGAACATAATTCTTTACATGATTTTTCAAACATATTGGTTTCTGTTTTTTGTTTTGCATTGCAATGGCAAAAACATGGCTACAGTAATATTTCGACAAGAAACTATTTTGTGAAGAAAGCATCTTTAATACAACTGAAGAATTCATTTATAGAGCATTATTATATTTACTGCAACCAAAGAACTTGTTACTTGAGCATGCTAATTATTAAAAATGGCATTTTATCCTTAGTTGCTTGACACAGAAGTAAATGTTGGGAGCTTATTTGTCATCTTTTACATTCACATGTCATAAAACAGTTGTGTTCCTAAAAATAAAACGTTTAATGGCTACCATCTGTTTGCAAATGCAGTTCAAAATAGTCCATTAGTCTAAGAAAGATAAATCAGCACTAATTTGTACCAGCATGTTCACCTTTAACTTCAGCCTTACATGAATAAAACACAATCTCTATGTACAGCTGTGGGAAACTCAATTTTGTGAAAACACTCAAATGTGCAAATTCTTAAATGCATGTCTGCATTTGCTTTTGTCTTACATTAATATTTTTTGTTTATTCATCCATCAAGTCTGATGGAGGGGGCATGAGTCCTCGCGGGTTAAGGTTCGCCACCATACACACATCATAACTGTCGTGCATCACAGCCTGTTTAACAACCACAGTCCACTCGTTCTCCCATGGATCCAACTGCAGTATATCTTTGGTGATGATGTCATGGCGGTCTAAAGAGAATTTTATGATTATAGACATGATATTTATTATATATTTATCTTTTTTTTTTTTAAAGTTACAATTAAGGTGAAATTTATAACTGTGTACTGTTTATAGGGACATAAAATGTATATCTAGATAAATGTTCAAATCATGCTTTACCTGCTCCTTTATAGTATCCACAAACATATAGTTTTCCATCCACTACACCAGCATTTGGTGCATTGCTTCGCAGTGATAAAAGTGGCCATGGTAAAGGAGGGCCATCCCTCCAGAAACCCCCATCAGCATTGTAGATTTCAACTGCATCAAGACAGCGGCGCGACTGTCCGCGATCTACACCCTCACATCCAATACCACCTGCAGGGCAGATGCCGGATTTTAGATAAGAACAAAAATTTGAGCTGTCCCCATTTAGTGTTCAATATGTAATATTGGATGCTTACAGTTGAACTTTACACAATGCAATTTTTGTTATTGCTACAAAACCAGGTCAACAAATTAAATGGGAAAAAATTAGGATAAAAGTTGGATATTTTTCACCACAATATTGACACTAATAAATACTAATAATAACAATGACACGTAATTTGTAATTGCAATATTTATACTTTGCAAAATTAAGTTAGTGCACTGGTGTAATATTTTAATTGAATATGTTGTTTTAATGTTTGTTGCCATGTTAACTTTGGTCTCTTAGTAGTCTGTTACAAATAAATGTGTTTAATATTTAGTTATTTTATTCACTATAATATACTCACCTACAACATATATCTCCCCATTGAGTGCCACTGCACTGCAGCGATATTTGGAATATTTCATAGGACAAAGCTCGTTCCACTTGTTGTCCTCTGGGTTATACACAAGCAAGCGGTTGCTCATACGGTCAGGCTCATCATCGGTATGATATGTCTGTCATTCACAAGACGAGTCACAACAGGTGCAGTTAAATAGAGCAAGAAAAGAGGAACAGAAACAGAGTAGGGTTACAGACTGACAAATACTTTTCTTTCTCAGTGTAATTTGATAGTGAAATAAACAAGCACTGTAAATGTTAGTATTGTCTTTATTCTCACACACTTCAAAGACAATCCGAGTCAATGTCCGAGTGGGACATCTTAAAATCCTTGTGAAATACACTAACCTGTGGTGTCCTTCCCCCAAGCACATAAAGGCAGTTTTTCATCCGGACTACACTGTGATAGGCCAAGGGCATTGGTAAAGGAGCAGCACTGCGCCATGGGCCGCCCTGTAAAGACCAGCGTGCAACACTGTTGGTGATGAGGTACTGATTCTTCAGCATCATCTGACCCCCTATTAGGTACAGGTTCTCACCCAGGGAACTCAGGGCATATGAGTCACGGTATTCTGTGGAACTCAGGTGCTTCCAACTACCCTGAGCTTCCTCATTATATCTAAAAAGAAATGATAATAATAAGTAAAAGTAAAGTATTTGAAGTCTGAATAAATCATTGTTTATACCATACTCTCAAAAGACATTTATTGAACGCAAATGATTGATAAAATATTTTTTGACTGATTTAAAAAAGATTTTTATGTCCGACTGCAGAAAACATTTTCTGTCCCACTAAATGAATCTGGGGTAGAACGGGTGGTCAATTTTGCAAAGCAGAGTCTAATTCCCTAATAGGCTTTGCTGGGACTGTTTCTCAACTAACCAATATTAAAGTAGACTGCTAAAGATGCTGTCTTGTATCCGAAAAATGACATTTGAAAAGCTATACCCTTGCTAATTAAGGTACACTGAAAACCTCAGGACATAACAGGCTCTGTTTTTTTTTTTTTTTTTTTACTACTGTGCACTTTGCAGTGCACTCTTTTATTGATGTAGATTTGGCATGTTCTCACCACAGCTGCCAAAGTCTTTCTGTAAGTTTAAACCACTCAGCATGTCTCCTCTTTCCTCTCTTTACAACAAAACATTTCTGTCCAGCTACTGACTGAATTTATTTTGCACAATTCTTTGTAAACTCTAGAGATTATTCTTTGTGGAAACCAAGGTCACTGGACACTAACAACCATTTCATGGTCAGTGTCACTGTGGTCATATTTTTCCACTGTTCTGATGTTGTGAACATTAACTAAATTTCTTGACCTGCATCCACAGGAAAGTATTCATTGAACTGCTGACACATGACTGGATAATTGCATGAGGCAAGGTGTTCCTGAAAATGTGGACACTGAGTGTGTTATATATGAAGGACATATTACATTATGTTATAATCATATGAGCCTTACTTGAAAATCTCCACATTCTTCTCCTTTTGTCTTGCCAACCTTCGTGGCCCTAATTCTCCAGCAACAATAATAGCATTGCGTTCGGTGACGACGCCTGCGCATACATATCCAAGGGCGTCACCGTATCGCGGGGAAGTGATGAACAATGTGCGGCCAGTGGAAGGAGCGTAGCAGAAACTGCGATCTGAATAGCTTCCGTAGCGCGAGCGTATTCCTCCGTTATCATTGCCAATGCAAAGCAGTAGATCGGTCGTTTCCATGCCATAGCGTAACTTTAGTCTTCGGGCTGGAGCCTCTGGATGCAGTCCTGCTGCTTCAATTGCATCCTCCATCATCTGTAAACATTCTGCATCAGCCAGTAATGCTGTGTTGCGACGCAGTGTCTCCTTCAGGTAGCTGACACTGACCAATGGAAGGCGAACCTTCTGTAGGAGTTCCGGTAGCTGACTGGCCCGATTTTCTTCCCACAGACTCACACCGACTGAGCAATGTTTGACCCATCTCAGCACTAAGTCGAGAATGGTTTCTTCTCGGCTGATGTTAAGGTCATCTGAAGCTAGCAACGCTCCAAGTTGATGGGCCTCCAGATCCAGGACTTCATCGTTTAGACACACCTCTGTGAAGTGCTGGCGGAGGTAACGCTGAGCCTGGTCTGCTAAATCTTCAGCCCCCAAATCCCTAGCATAGTAATAGATTCCCAGGCAGTTGGAGGCATCCATATTGTCAGTCATATAGATCTGGCAGCGGCTAAAGACATCATCCATTTGTAGTAAAAATGCGGCGACTGAGATACCCTGCACATTGTCAGGGGAAAGTGGAAGCTTGGAGCTGTACATGTATTCCAGTAAGAGGGATAAGCTTTGCGCTGGCATGTCTCTCAGTACCACTTGGCGGTTTGCACTCTCACGCAGGCCACAGGTAAACATGACCCTGAAATAAGGGCTAAAGGCAGCAAGAACTGACCGGTGACATGGGAAGCTGATGCCTTCGGCAATTAGTACCACATCCGTCAACTGCTCGGCTTCACGCATTCGATTCAGCTGTTCCAACAGCATCAGACCATGCTTAGCTCTCAGATCCATTTTGCTTCTTGAAAGAATTTCTTCTTTTGAATTTTTCTTTCGACTTAATCAAGGTTTTGCATTAAACTACAGACATTATAGAAGTCTTTTTTTTTAAGCCAGGGACAGTTTATCTGTCAAAATACAGAGCAAGACAAACTCAGCTGGTGCAGTTATTTGAGAGGACACATCTGTGACAGTCTGTTAGAGCAGGTTGTTGAAAGGTCAGAGTACAGAGATTGAACTAACGACACATTTTTCAACTTCTTTACATGCATGATCATGTGCTACGTTGATAATGCATATTTTTTTTATATCATATATTTTTATTAGATCTAAAAAAACCATCAAAATACCTGCTACTTAACAAGCCTTCAGGTTAAATAGAGAGCATTGTCCCTGCTTTTTCAAGTACTCACAACTGAGTGAGAGAAACATTTTTCAAACCGATAAGATCAGTACATGCACCGAAGAGCCGTACCAGAGATCTTCCAGCTTCAAGTGTTCTTTGTCTTCAGTTGGCAAGTCGTCCATTACACACACTTCATACACACACTGTGTCTGTGACAGTGCAAGGAGGAGGAGGGAGAGCGAGAGAAATCTGTTTACTGAACCCTCTGTGCCCCATACTAAGCAACATGGCTAATAATAGACCATGATGTTTCAAATAACCAATGGGGGAAAGAAGTAACAGGATAGTTTCTAAATAAACAAGGATGAAAGTTGCTGTCTGTTAAATTAACTATATATTTAGTGACAAAGTTAACAGGAGGACATAAGGGGTTTTTTTGTTTAGTTTTTTTGTTTACATCCATCTTTCGATGTGTGGAATGGCCCTTCAGGCTGCAGGGTATCTGGGGATTAGATTTCACCCCATCATGCTGTTAAAGTGATGTCAGGCCCTGCACTAGTGCTTGTGCTTTCTTAAAGGAGCATCTCGTGCAAAATCAGTAGTTGGTTTAATGATTGAAAAAAATGGAAATATTGGCTTTGAATATGGTTGCCTTCCTCACATACCAGATAAAGAGAAAGACAAATACATACGTTTTTGACATGGTCAAAAGTAATCTGACCATCACATGTGATTCCCTTCAAAAACTAGACATTATTTATTTGTATCTATACTACTCCAATTGCATCCAGTGTGGCTGTGAGTACTTGATTCAACCATTAGTGATGTCACACTGATGTCAAGGAGGGGCTCTGGTGTACACTCGGCCGCTTGGGTTTTTCTGATCCAATCTTGGCATCCAAGCCTTCAGAATGCTAGAGCATACAAGGACATTCTGAGCATACAAGGATATTTGCTTTAAACCTCAAGCTCACATATGATTTGTCAGCTGTCCACATCATTTTTAGCCATCTAGTGAATCACAACTGATTCAACTGTGATCATTATAAAATAAGACTTATTTCTCATGTGAGCACTACAGATTTGCATTCATTCATTTAGCTTCATACCCATAATTTACATCATTATTATTAACATTTGTCCATACAAATTGTCCAGCTAAATATTATTTTACACATATTTTATGAGATTTGTGGAATGTGTCATACAGCGTATATATATACTTGTAATAACTGATACATCTGCCATTTTATTTAGCATGATGTATTTTCCAGTAGTTTATTAGGCATAAATTACTAAATCTTTATAATGCTTTGTGTGTAAACAGGTAAATAATAAGTGAAATGCCGGTCTTCCAGCCCCTGGTCCTTTTGTTAGAGAGGCTAATCTTTAGACAGGGAGCAGAATTATTAATAGAAATATTAACCCTGGATAGTTTTTTTTTTTTTTGTTGATGTGTTGATGCAATAACCAGCACTAAGACAGCTTGTCCTTAATATTCAGGAAGGTCCAAAAAAAAAGTGTCTGAAGGTTATAAAAAGAGAACATGATAAAAAAAATGTTAATGTTTCTTTTGATCATGGTGATATTTTTACTGTAGCAGTTTTGAAGTATAACTTTATTAGAACTAGGCAGGTATAAGGTCTATAAGGTATAAAATAATGTATTTTAAGCTTTAGCTAGTTTTGCTGGAGGGAACACTTGCACCGATTTATCTTTAGTAGAAAATGATGAGTCAAAGACGGATGGCTAAGCTTCCCTTCCTGTTTCCAGTGTTAAGATTATTAATTCATTCACGTGTTACCTAACATCCGGGTCACTGAAAGAGAAAATGATGACTAGAGCACACTAGTGGAAACTTGAGAAAAAGCTGCATCAGCATAAACACAGGATGAACTTTACAGTAGGAATTAAAAATAACATAAACTTTATATTTCACAATTGTGGAGTATGTAATTAAGGAGTCGTTTTTCTTATTATGACATTGTGTGTCTATGGATTTTAATAGTTTATAGATTTTATAGAGTGTTTAACATTTTTATCAAGTAATAATTAGCCAAAATGTCAGCCCCTTTTACTACGTCTTCCCCATCTTATTTAAGCTCCTGTAAATGTACCTCACCTGCTAGAAACCTGAAAACTCAAAAGGGTAAAATCAGTGGAGTATAGGCTAAGGAATACATTTAAGATTAGCTCTCTGAATTAGGTTTGTGGTGTAAGTATGATCAGTGGAAAGAATAGCTTGAGGTACTGTGTGGAGAGGGAGATTCTGGACGAAGAGAAGCTGGAGAAGGTAGCTAGGAGATTGGAACCTTCAGAAATTCATATTCCTTTGTCTCATCGCCTGAAAAACTCACTGAGGTGAGACACATTAGAGTATTAGTTATACTCTTAAAAAAATATGTATGAGTTCATATATTCAGTATGTAAGTGAATATAATTTTTTTCTTGACATTTTGTAACCAAATTCTCTTCTCTCTTTATCCCTCTCACAGATGTTCTATTCCCAGACTGAAGCGAAGAGTGACAGGTTGTTTACCTGTGCTTTACTGGTTACCATGTTATTCCATCCGGGATTATGGCATACCAGACCTCATCTCTGGCATCAGTGTGGGCATCATGCACTTGCCACAAGGTAAGAGCTTGTAATTAAGAATGATTTCTTCTTAATTACTTTATATCCTTATGAAGAATATGAGAAAGGTCAAAACATTAGAGCGACTGATAAGAATGATAAATACTTCAGTGTCTGATACAGTCATCGTTATTATTTTATGAATAAGTGAAAATGAATAAAGTTTTGCTTAATTTCCTCAACATTATATGACAAAATACAGTTTTGAAAATGTTATTATTTACAGAAAAATTATAAAACAATCACACATGAAACCACGATTAAAGTCTTTAGACGCCATGAATATTTTTCCATAGTGTGATGACTATTTTAAATGTGAAACATGAAACAAATACGTATAAATTCCTGCAATATATTGTTACATCAGGGTTAATAAAATTCTTGAGTATTGCTTTGGATGGGCATGACTGCATTGTAGTTAGGACAAAACAGCTTGATTTAAAAATAAATATAAACAAAATAAAATTGAAAACATTTTTCTTCTGCTAATTGAGTTTCAATGGTATGTTTAGGTGTCTATTAGTATTAATTATTCTCAATGGAAGCTCCTTACAAGATTATTAAGACTATTAAGTGGTTATATTGGGTGTAATATGAAAAATATTAAGTGTGTGTGGGTGTGCATGTGTGTTATAGGAATGGCATATGCATTGTTGGCTTCACTGCCCCCAGTGTTTGGACTGTACAGCTCTTTTTATCCCCCATTAGTTTATTTTTTCTTTGGGTCCTCCAGACACATTTCTGTAGGTGAGCAATCTATTTATACTTTATGACCATGAGAATGATTTGTAAACTAAATCAATTTGGCTTTATTTATCATAAATGAATAACCAATTTTCAATGATGAAGTGGAAATACTTCACATGGTACTAAAATAAATTGGCTACCACACTTTAGGCCTTAAATTGTCTACATGGCTGCTGATGCATTGTCTAAGAAAAACTTCCCGTTGTTTGTGTGTTTGCAGGCACATTTACGATTCTCAGTGTTATGGTGGGTAGCGTTATTGAGAGATTGGCTCCTGATTCCAATTTTCTTATCTTCAATGGCACTAATGTGACAGAGGAGGTGAATTTCACTGCTAGAGATCTTTATAGAGTACAAGTTGCTGCAGCCACTGCAGTGTTAGGAGGACTTATTCAGGTTCGCACACATTTACGAAAATATGAGATGCGCGTTTTATCCATGCGTATTCTCACTCATCATGCGATGCTAAAGAAACAAATTTTCTTAATTCTGTTTCAGGTGGTCCTGGGGTTGGCACAGTTTGGGTTTGTGGGTACATATCTTTCAGAGCCTTTAGTGAGAGCATACACTACAGCAGCTGTCGCCCATGGAGTAGTGGCTCAGTTAAAGAACATATTGGGAGTGTCTCCAAAACGATTCACTGGTTCGTTCTCACTGATTTATGTAAGTACTTAGATTTTCACCCTCTTTGTTGCCATGTACAAATCTTATAGACCTCTTCACTTTTTTATTGCAAATCGACCAGACCCTGTTTTTTTTGTGTATGCAGACCCTAGTAGACGTGTGTAAGCAGCTGCCCAATACTCATTTGCCTACTCTGCTGGTCAGTGTTGTGTGTATCATAGTTCTCATCATTGCCAAGGAACTGAACAATCGATTCAGAGAGAAATTGCCTGTGCCAGTACCAGTGGAACTCATTGTTGTAAGCTAATTTTTTATTTAGATTTTTCATTCATTCTTAAATTATAATTTATGTTATCCACATTCTTCTATGGTTAGTAACTGGATGGTCAGCACACTTTTGTCTCTTTGTTAAATGTATAGCTATTGGGTATATTTTCCAGGGCTCATTAAGGGACAGTTCTAATTTTACCCTACTATACACTGTATAGGAAAGACCAATATTTCATCCATCACTAATGCCATTAAACACTGTGTCATTGTGTGTGTGTGTGTGTGTGTGTGTGTGTGTGTGTGTGTGTGTGTGTGTGTGTACTAGATTGTGGCAGGTACACTGATATCATTCCATGTTCATCTGAATGGGACCTATGAAATTTCTGTAGTTGGAGATATCCCAAGTGGGTTAGTTATTTTCTATTGTAACAATAATTTATTATTTTTTAGCTTTCATACTGTAAGTGCTGATAAGTCTTTAAACCATATTCACGTTTTCCATATGATTGTTATATCTCTTGGTATCATTTAGGCTTCAGCCTCCAACAATGCCAAACCCCAGTATCTTTTCTGATGTGATAGTGGATGCATTTGCCATAGCCATTGTGGGATATGCAATTTCCATCTCTTTAGGCAAAACCTTTGCTCTTAAGCATGGCTACAAAGTGTGCAGCAATCAGGTGAGATGACTTGCCACCACTAAGATGGGAATGTTAATTCAGCCAAATGGTTAAAAAAAAAAAAACTTTTTTCTATGATCTTTGTAGGAGTTGGTTGCTTTGGGTCTCAGTAATACAGTTGGAGGCTTTTTCCAGTCTTTCTCTGTTTGTGCTTCTATGTCTCGGAGTATAATCCAGGAGACTACTGGAGGCAGAACACAGGTGAGACATTCACACTTAGCATACTTAGCACAGTCCCATCTTCTGTGTATAGACTCATTTTGCCTTTTTTTTGTTTATGCTGCTGTAGATGGCAGGTGTGTTCGCAGCTGTAATAGTGCTGGTGACCACATTGAAGTTAGGAACACTGTTTCAGCAGTTGCCCAAGGTACATCTCAATAATTATTCATGTCTTTAAGCTATGTAGGTGTATATCGTGCACAAAATTCACGGTTCGGTATGTACCTCGGTTTTTAAGTCACGGTTAGGTTAAGTTTCGCTACAGCAGGGGGAGGAAATGCAATAAAACGGTAATTTTTTTATTAATGCGGTTTATTATTATTAATATTTGTAATCATTAACAATTAAACAGTTTACATTTGTAGAATAATTTTAAATAAAATGATTAAATTAATTAAATAAAACTAAATACATGGAAAAACATGTAATTAAATAGTTTACATTTGTTACACCCCATTTGGGTAATACAGATTTGTATGTAAGTGTGTGTGTGTGTGTGTTTTACATTTAATATAACATTTTCTAAAGATATGATCTACTTAACTTTAACAAATGTCTTTATTCCTTCCATCCTTCATTAATTTACTCCTTTGATATGCGGAATTGTCAGGATTTCCTCCTTTTAATAGAGATTCTTAGAGCTGGACATAAAATTTTACAGAATGTGCAAAACAAATGTCATGTTATTGTACGGAGTGACACTGTGCTAACTTTAGTTTCTTTTTTATACCCCTTGCATTTTTGCACATGTCAAGTTTAAAAAGAATTTAAAAATGCAAGGCGGACACTAAACAAACTTGCGGTCCGCTACCTTATATGTCTGTGAGGGAACTCAGATTTTAACTATATATGTGTATATATATATATATGTGTGTGTGTGTGTGTTTGTATACAGGCAGTGCTGGCTGCCATCGTGTTTGTGAATCTGAAAGACATGTTCATGCAGTATGCTGATATTGTGACACTGTGGCGTAGAAACAAGGCTGATCTGGTATTAATCTCCAACAATGTTACACATTCCGTTAATATAGTGCCCACACCTGTTTCTATATCTAAATGATTAATGACTCTTATCTCTGTGATGTTAAAAGTATGATTTAATTTATACTCTATATTTATGTAGTTATGCTGCATTATTTAAATCTATTATTTATATTTATTTGTTATATATATAGTTGGTATGGTTGATGACTTGGGTGTCTACTATTCTCTTTAATATGGACATGGGTTTGGCAGCCTCGATTGGCTTTGCCCTGCTTACTGTTATCTTCAGGACACAAAGGTGAGACAGTGCACTGCTCTGTGCCTGGATATTGTTTTGTCTTACTAATGGAATGACTCTTAAATAAGTGCTTCTTTGATTCTACAGGCCTCGGTACTCTGTCTTGGGTCATCTTCCTGGTACTGAGATTTATTTGGACATGGAGACACATAAAAACGTGAGGCGTGTCGATATTATGTTTAGATTGCTTTATTCCGTTATGTTTATTGGACCTGATGTTTGAATCTCTTTATAAAATGGATGACAATTATAAAACTTTACTTGACCAGAAATACTTTTTCATGACTGTGTATTAGGTTTGATTGATTTTTAAGGCATATTTTGTTTTACTATTAAAAAAACATAGGGATGCATTTGGTTTTGTGTGTGTGTGTGTGTGTGTGTCAGGTCAGGGAGGTTCCAGGCGTCACAATATTCCGTTCTTCAGCCACGATATACTTTGCCAATGCTGAACTGTACCTAGAAGCCCTCAAACAAAAGGTGCACATTTGTTTTTATTTATACTAATTATCTAAATGTATTTCTAAACAACACACTATTCATATTCAGTTTTTTTTTTTTTACAAAAATATGCTGTTTTTGTAATTAAAGTGTGGCTTGGACATTACTAAGATGATCACTTATAAGCGCAGAGAAGAGGAGAAGCAGAGAAGAAGAGAGAGGAGGGCAGAAAGAAGGGCAAAGAGAGCAGCCAAAAAACAGGTGGGGGCAACACACTAAATCTCCTGAAAGACCACAACGCATCTTTATTTTTTATTTTTTATTTTTTTATCTCAAATAAATGATCCCGTGTGCTAAGTATATCATTATTGAAACAGAAGTCAAATTACTTAAAAATAAACTTTTAGCTTTTTTATTTTTTATTATTACAATGATTTTAATAAAATATTGTATATGATATTCTCAAACCTTTCTCCCCAGAAACAAGCTCTCAGAGCAGCATCTCAGCGCTCCAAAGGATGCATCTTCTCGGTTGAAGAAGGAGCAGAACATTTTAAAGAAATGGGTTGCGATATAATCCCAGAAAACGAATGGAAGGACAGGAAAAATGACACCGTGTTTGTCATGCCTGAGACCCCTCATAACAGCTGGGTGTACCTGAAGGGTATTGACCCTGAAACAACCACACTAGGGTCCATGTCAGATCTGCAAGATGAGGACATCACAACACTGGGGTCCAGCAGTGAGGATACACTCAGCAGGGATCTGGAAAGTGTTTCTTTAGGTTCACTGGGAAAATGGACATGGAATATCCATTCCATCATCCTAGACCTTACTCCAGTTAACTTTGTTGATACTGTGGCCATCAAGACCCTGAGAGACGTGAGTGTGAATGACACTTGCAATAAAAATACTCAGTATTAAAAATGACAGTGATACAAAAAATGTTTCTCTGTTAATAACAGATATTCCATGACTTTGGAGAGATTAATGTCCATATCTACATTGCAGGCTGTCAAGGTAAGTAGAACTCAATCTTAAATAAATAAGGTTGGATATTTACAATTGCATCAAAATTTCAATAATGTACAGAAGTATTATACTTTGTTTTTGGCCAACATTTTTTTTTTTTTTTTTTTTGGCCAAAATTTTTTTTTTTTTTTTTTTTTTTTTACAAGTTTTAGTCTTTAATAGTTGTTAAATGCACCATTTGAAAAACGGGAAATTCCAGCCAACATATCTTAATTTTATGTTCTTTAATGTAGCCATTTTCATGAATTAATGTGTCCAATGTGTATTCCGTTTCAACTAGTAATGAAGTACAGTTTATGTCAAAGTACATCAAGCTAATTCATTACAAAAGTACAAAATCCAAATTCAGTCCAGTTTTGCATCTAAGCTTTTTGCCCACAGATATTTATTTCAGTGTGTCCTTTTGTGTAGTCTTATTTTTTTTATATATGTTATATATATATAAAAAAAAACGTTGTTATATACTGTATAATAATAAATATTGTGTATTTTTATTTTTTTGTGTTGTCTGTGTGATTAGTTCCAGTCGTGGAGCAGTTGGAGCAAGGTGGCTTTTTTACTGCCATTTCCAAAGAGCATCTCTTTACTACAGTGCACGATGCAGTGATATACTGCCTCAAACACCATGGTGCAGCAACTCTGCCAGGCTACGACACAGCAGTGGTGAGCTTTACATATATAATGCAGACACCCAAAAGACTAACTTTATATATATATATATATATATATATATATATATATATAGAGAGAGAGAGAGAGAGAGAGAGAGAGAGAGACAGAGAGAGACAGAGAGAGACAGACAGACAGGGGAGACCTACAGGCTCTAATTGCCACAGATATCCATTACTGAATTACGCCCTAGCATTCAATTAAGTGATTTTATACAAACGGTAAAATTATTTTACCGAAAATCCTTTTGTGTCAGAGGTTTTTCAGAGGACATTAAAGTCAGAGCAGCATCAAAGAAGTTTTACAGAAGGGTTTCCTTACTTACCATTTTTATTTGCTTACTGTTACTATTGAGGACAGTGCCTGTTTTCTTTCAATTAATATCCTGTTTATAAACCTGTGCACTTGACTATACATGTGCAAATACACTGTATAACACATTTTTAATCAAACACTAATGAACATTTTTTATTTGTCATTTCAGTCTATGAGCAACACCAGACTCTGAGATATTAACTACAGTGAATTACATCTGCAGCAATCTGTTCTGCTTACACACACACGCACACACACACACACACAAAGTGGTTCTACCACTATGAACTTTATACCTGCATGTTTTTCTGTTTTGTGTACTTGTCAAATACATGTGTATGGATAACTAGGTATTACATTTTGTTAACATGTTAATAATGCATAATATTAACTTATTAGAAAAGGCACATCATTTTTTATTTATATTTATCTTTATTATTTCAAAAATTAACATCATATATGATTAAATAAAATGACTGACTGCTTACATTTAGTGACTTCTGAAAACATTGCAGCGATGTTATAATTACAATAAATAACACGTGAATAGAGCTGGCCTTGGATGCAAGTGAAATAAACTTCAGAGCTGATTAAATAAATAAGAATAAATAATCACAACCTTTGTACAGTGTATGAGTTTGTTCAAGCATTAGTTTAGACATGCGTTGATCAAACAGATGTAAGATGCAGGTCATGTCAGCTGAGATGTGGTGCTGGACCACACATATTATCACACATCTTAGGTAACAAGTTTAAACTGAATAATCGACTCAAAACATAAAACTATTGCCAACTGAGGCTAATGACATCTGTTTTCTTAACTGGATGAAAAAGCAAATATGTACTGAATCCCTTTAATCCAGTGAAAACTCAAGTGAACATTCTTTCACACTCCTTAGGAGGTATTGTAGTGCATAAATATGTAAACAAATATTATAAAATATGGCTGCATTCCAATAAATAAATTAACAAAAATAAATAATGGTGCTTACAGTCTTCTACAGTAATGGTTCTCAATTTGTTTTGCAGCCAGGAATTCCTTTATCTGTAAAATAAAATTAAGGGAATCCCCTTAGTCCAGATTTAATATGTGCAATTATACTTTGTCTACTTATTAATGCCTTAGAGCTTCTTATTTGTGATTTTTACACCAAAAAGGACTTGGGTTCCTAAAGTTATTGAGGTCTGGAAAACAAAAACAAAAAAGCCATTAAATAACAAATTCCCAGCTTTCCCAAAGTAAAAAACAAACAAACAAACAAACAAACAAAAATTTACCGTCTTGATATGCTTTACAAACTTTTTTTTTTTCCCCGAGAACCATGTTCTACAAAACGTAACAGAAACGAAACATCGTCTTGTCTTTCATTGCATAAATATCAAGGCTCTTGTCCCTGAATTCAATCTAATGTCTATGGTGCCTGTCTGGACCTTGGGAACTGTTAGGTAAAGCTTGACTCAGTTCTGAATGTGGGACACAGGATGTTAACCTCATGCAAGTAAATGACTCTGTTTGTATAAAACGTAAGAACCTGTGTGTCTCTGAATGTGTGCTAGTGTGAGTGTGTACATGCATTTTATTTGCTGTGCGCTGCTATAAATGATATCTGTTTGGAAATCTTTTACATAAGGGTGGGCACCTTACTAAAACTCGAGTTTTGGTTCAGTTTTGTGGACTCTATCCCTGAGGAAAGGGAATTTTAAGGCAGACTGTATTTTCTACAGTAAGTTTTAAATAGATTGTAAAACCTACCAAGGTTTTAGATTTCTTAGAAATCTAAGAAACCACAAAAATAAATTGGACAATCTACTCAGCAAAATAAACATGCTGCTCTGGTTACACTGAAGTACAGTGGCTTTTGACTATAGACCATGGTGGGGCAGGATGACATTAACAACATAGATTTAGAAAGATTTTAGTTGACTTATGCTTTACACTGCTGCCAAGTGAATCTTTTTTGCGTAAACCTGTAATAGTCAGTATTAGAGTTGACAAGACTTCGATAGACATTCAATGAGTAAACATAGATATCTTGGAGTGCCCTAAAAGCTACCGCCCCAGCACCCTAACAGACAAACAGCAAAAAGAAATACAATAAAAAGAACGATAGAAAGAAATATTAATGCGTATTGTATCTACCCATTTCCTCAATATCGTAGATCGTTTAAAATATTTAATTACTATTTCATAACAATTTTAAATGTATGATTTTGTAAATTGCAACTATAAAGATTTGTGGAACAGTAAATATATGTTGGGCTCTGCCCCACCTGGTGCTATTGATGAGCTGCCACTTGTACAGTAAATGCTGGTGATTACTCCATTCTGAAGAATTAAATGCCAAGTCTATTGGTAATGTTATGTTACAGCTAATTCACTGTTTATAACTGAATGTATCTTTATGAGCACGTGTGTTTCTACATGCATTTGAGCATCAGGGGTCTAACCATACGCAAACTTCACTACAGCAATATTAAGGACTGCCTGTGTTATTTAGGATTCAATTTCAAATGAAATAGAATGTTCAATATTATTAAAGTACAATAATTGAGTCTAAAGTGTGACACAGCAATTGTGTGATCCATTCAGAATCTTAGCAGCATATAACAAAATAAATGCTGTACATTATGTAATGTGTAGTGTAATTAAATATGGTATTGTTTGGTAAGATTCCACTGGTATGACACAAGCCTTTCTCAAGCTAGTGTGCCATTATGTTAGTTAGCTTGCTTGACCTCCTAATTATTAGATGGGTATGCACAGTGTATGTTATTATAATTCTGTGTATCTAAATAAGCTTTAGGAATTAAATTCACTATAGATTTTTTCAATGTAATGGTCAGATGATAATAAATTTGGGGAAATTTGGAAATTGGGGAAAGGTTTGGAATTTAGGGAAAGGGTTTTTTTTGGTAAGCACTGAAACTAGCATAAAAGAAATGTATCTCTCTCTCCATCTCTCTTTCTCTTTACATAACATAATTTTTGAAATGTTAATAAATATTGGATGAAATAAATTAAATACCTCTACAAAGTACCATGTACCACATGTGCAAGTATTATTTGTATCCCTGTGTCCCAATAATTATTTGTAATGACATATAAATGTAAATTTACATTTATATGCATGTTGGTCCATACATATCATTCTTTGTGTATCTCCATGTGCATGATCCAGCACAGTGTTTCTGTATATGCTTGTGCATGCCTGTGTGTGTGCGTGCTCTACCGATCCTCCTGTGTCTGTGTTTGTGGACAAACAGACGCATGGGTACTCCAAATCTTGTGAAATACACGCATGTTGTTACAGGTCCTGGTGTGTATCTGTGTGCTGCTGATCCTGAGGTTCTGGCTGCTGAGACATGAGCTGCTCGTACCGGGCTTGCCGTTGGTAGTCTGGGTCAACATTGATCCAGTTGTTGGCGATCCATTTTACCCCTCGAGTGACAACACAACCTCCATGTAGTGCATACTCATCCTGTTCACCCACCCAGCCTAAAGGGTTAAACAGACAGCACAGTATAGTACATTCTTAAATGGCATCAGTAAATTATTATTTCACAATTTAAAACTGGTTAATAATTGGATTCCTTTTGGTTTTTGCGGTATATGAGAAAATTGCTGCTGTGTGTTATCCCAGATGAATCTTTACTGATATGTCAATTCGAATAGGATATATATTACCTTAGGTTATTTCTACTGACTATTTAAGCATGCTGTATCCTTTTCAGACAAGCGCACTCAACATCTTTTAAACAAAATGTGATGGATTTGAACATGGCTAAAATATAATCATTTTATTAATCCACCTTTTCCATGTAAAACTAGACCAAAAGAAATATGGATGTTAGGCAGATATGCAGCAGACTATAGACACAAACTGCCATTCTTCTTTCTTACCATTTCCATCAGACAGATAGTTGTACCAGAAAACTGCTTTGCCCATTGTAGGCTTAACTCTCAGGTTCCCTTTATCACAGTGCTTTCTTGTGTCCAACAAATCAACATTGTCTTGTATAAGAGACTGAAAAACAACACACACACACACACACACACACACACACACAAAGGTTTTTTGAGTTGCTGTTTAAACTTTGGATCAGTGCACTGTGCAATAATCAGATCAGTGCAAAATACAAGTAATAACGTAAAAGTTAACTAAGCAAAACTCACCACTTCATCATAGGTTCTGTTGTCTGCTACAGGAAAAGTGGTTTCTCCTCCTTCCTCCACCGTGTTCAGATAAAACAGTACAGTAATGTACCTAAAATTATGAAACATAAAATGTTGGTACACACTTGCATATACACCAAACAGGCATGACATTATGACATTATAACCTCATAACAGGTGACGTGAAGTGAAACACTGATTATCTCTTCATCATAGCACCCTGATATTTTAGGCAGCAAGTAAACATTTTGTCCTCAAACTTTATATGTTAGGAGCTAAAAAGAAAATGGGTAAGCATAATGATTTGGAGCACAGGGGTGTGCAGTGGTCCAAAAAGCATGAATTTTCTTTTTATAGTCATTATTTGCCTAGAACAGATTCCTTTCTCCCCTTGACCAAAAATAATGTGTTAAACCTCATGTTATATACAGTGGGGCAAAAGAGTATTTAGTCAGCCACCAATTGTGCAAGTTCTCCCACTTAAGAAGATGAGAGAGGCCTGTAATTTTCATCATAGGTACACTTCAACTATGAGACACAAAATGAGAAAATAAAAACCAGAAAATCACATTGTCTGATTTTTTAAGAATTATGGTGAAAAAAAGTATTTACTTAATAACAAAAGTTTATCTCAATACTTTGTTATATACCTTTTGTTGGCAATGACAGAGGTCAAACGTTTTCTGTAAGTCTCCACATGGTTTATACACACTTTTGCTGGTAGTTTGGCCCATTGCTTCATGCAGATCTCCTCTAGAGCAGTCATGTTTTGGGGCTGTTGATAAGCAACACAGATTTTCAACTCCCTCCAAAGATAAGATAAAAGTTGTTCACAGAGAAACTATTTAACTGAAAGTAACATTATTACACTTCCAGTGAAAATTAATTCCATGGGGATGAGATCTGGAGACTGGCTAGGTCACACCAGGACCTTGAAATGCTTCTTACGTAGCCACTCGTTCGTTGCCCGGACGGTGTGTTTGGGATCATTGTCATGCTGAAAGACCCTGCCACGTTTCATCTTCAATGCCCTTGCTGATGGTTTTCACTTAAAATCTTACGAAACATGTCCCCATTCATTCTTTACACGGATTAGTCTTTCTGGTCCCTTTGCAGAAAAACAGCCCCAAAACTACAATTCTGTTTCTTCTTTGGCCATAATGGAGTTTAGGGTCTGACTGTTTGAGGTTGTGGACAGTTGTCTTTTAAAAGAGTTTAAACTGGTGCTATTAAATTCAGGTAACAAGTGGAGGACAGAGGATCCTTCTAAAGAAGAAGTTACACGTCTGTGAGAGCCAGAGATCTTGCTTTTTGCAGGTGACCAAATACTTATTTTCCACTATAATTTGCAAATGAATTCTTAAAAAATGTGATGTCTCTCATAGTTGAAGTGTAATTATGATGAACATTACAGGCCTCTCTCATTTTTTTAAGTGGGAGAACTTGCACAATTGGTGGCTGACTAAATACTTTTTTGCTCCACTGTAAATTTGTCAGTAAATCTGTATAGGCACTTGTTTTAACTTAAAAACTCCAGATCTCGTTTGGCTCACCTGCAGGATGTCTGGAACGGCGATGAGGAGTTGACAGTGGGGTGAGTGTGTGTGCAGGTTGTTTCGGGGTAAACTGGCCCACTGTCATGATGAGCATGGTAATGCCCACCTTGTTCATAACGCACCACCTGAAGAGGTTCGCTCAACTCCACTAATGCAGAAGGAAGCCTTGTTAAGCGTGTGACTCTAAATAAACAAATTAAATGGGTGTTAAAGGAAAAAATTAGGTAAAGTAAGTAAAAGAATAACCCAAACACAATAATGAATACCTGTTGCGGAGGTCTCTAAGAACCTGGTGTGCTCCCTGACCCTGGTAGAGCCACGTGTGTCTGCTGTTCCTCACTAACTGGTTTCTGTTCACCCCTCGCTGATACAGGAAGCGCTGGAATGCGTCACTGCTCAGCTGCCCAAACTCCTCTATACTCAATAAACCTAAGCATACATTAAACAGAGACCATTTCCTTTAATGCTTTCTTTCACAACATAACAATAAATACTTAAAACTGATACAGAATTAAGAAGACTTTTTTAACATAGACCTTTATTTCTTAGTTGAACCTTTACTACGCATTGTGAATAGTAAAATAATAAACATGTGAAAGTTATATCACAATCACTTGGTTCTGTCAAAAAAAAAAAAAGAAAGAAAAAAAGCCATTCTTAATTGGCTAATAGTTAAGATATAATTCTTCAAATGTACTTTTATTGCCAACTTCAGCAGCAGCTACGCATTGTGAATAGTAAAATAATAAACATGTGAAAGTTATATCACAATCACTTGGTTCTGTCAAAAAAAAAAAAAGAAAGAAAAAAAGCCATTCTTAATTGGCTAATAGTTAAGATATAATTCTTCAAATGTACTTTTATTGCCAATTTCAGCAGCAGCTATGTATGTTAGCAATAATAAAGAAAGTCTCAAAACCCAAAAGGTTTTTTTTATTTATTTTTTTTTATGTGGCAACCTAATTTTTATATGTCCTACATTTATATGTCCTTTTATATGTGTGCTTAAAATGTAAATAAGGAGTATATAATATGTAGCCCCCAGCAATTCTAATTGGAGTTTTCTCATAGCATACTGGTACACTCTCTAGTCCTTGTGAGAACTCAGTGTCACAAGAAATATTGTAGACACACAAACAAAATGGTTGTATAAAAAATTACCCTCTTTTAAAGTCTAGTGTAGGATTCCACTACAAATAACCTTAGTCTTTACCATTGCCATCCTGGTCCACCTTGAGGCCAGCGTAGATCTCTCTGAGGTTCTCAGGAGTCAGCCAGATACCATCTCTCACTCTGGAATGTGTTAAAATCTACAACAGGGACAGCATGTGGATAGCATATCTTTTCAGTGATAAACACTGCATCGGTCTACTGTATCATAAACAAGTACAAATTGATATAAACTCGCACACACTCACTAACAGAAACACCCACACACCTCATGTGGCTGCAGCTGGCCATCCTGATTGAGGTCAAGCAAATGGAAGATCTCTTCAGCACTGAGGTTAAGCTGCTGACTGAGCTCTTCCTGTCCCTCGGGCACCATGACTTGACTTTCCACCAGGCCCTTCAGCTGAGCCAAGCGCATCACCACGGCGCATTCTCTCTCAGAGAGAAAACCAGGAATTTCTAAATATACACAAACACACACAAAGACATCAACGTGACATTTGTATAATGCACAAGTCTGTGTTAACCAGATGTTAAACTCCACAGAAAAGCAGGTACAGATAATTACCAAAGAGCAGAGGCTTCAGACTGAGGGTCTTCATTTCATGCAATTTCCCTGGCACCAGAGATACTTTTTGCACATGACCAACCTGAAAGAGAACAACTGCTTCATGAGGGATGCTTATAACTACTCCAATATATTTTTTGTAACCTGCAAATGAAGAGTGTGTTTAAAAATAATAGCGTATAATAACCCTGCTTGAGAAAGAAAACAAGAAGTATTGTTTAAGTTCCACATTGAAACTGAACTTCACATTAGGTGGAACATTTTCCCATTATTACTTAACATTACTTATGCCGATCAGCTTCACTGAGTCACTATTAAACCTAATAACCACAGTCAACATCAGAATCCATCTGCACAACTAAATCCACATAAAAGCCATCAAATCCGTTTAGAATTAAGGTGCCACAGTTTAGCAGTAAGCGCTTAATAGCTCTGTGTGGATTGTCAGGAAATGTCCCCTATCTATATGGGTTTCCTTCCACCTCCCAAAAAAAATGCTGCATTGGCTCTAATTAATTGCCTATTAATAAGCATGTAAATATGTGAGTGTGTGTGCATGCACATGGTGCCCTGCGATGGACTGGTGTCCTATTTTGGATTTATTGCTGCCACACATCTACTGGTGATGAGGATCATCAGAATCAACATGACCCTGACAAGAATGTAGTGTTTATTAAAAAGGAATTAATAAATTAATCATTTTTTATCTAAAACTGTTTGTTAACTTTTTGGTCTTTTGGTAAAGAGACCCAGAGAGAAATGACTGCTTAGGGCTAATATTTTACATGGAAAAGACAAATATATATTACACCTAACGCATTACAATTTTTAAATGGTGGGCTAGCTCTGAATCACTAAATGAATTTAAAAAAATGACGTCTTATAATGCAAGACCTAACAGTTCTACCTGAATAAACATTACCACTGGGTTATCCATACATCCTCATTTGCTTACAGGATTATTACTTATGTGGATCTTATCCTGTACATTTTAGCATTTTCCCCACCACAATAATATTAAGAAGGGCTGTTATTTTTTAGATTAGTTAAATAAGGTGTGTTAGGACAGGGAAAATCTTTTTCATCTTTTTGCTTGAATCCTGTTTGCAAACCATCAGTCACAAATCACATCACAGTGTGACATCAAGTCCTACGAAATACAGGAAGTGGCATTACACATTATCAGGCATGCATCAGAAAGACATAGATTATCTCCCAACATGGAAAGCATGCAGTAAAGACATTGTTGATAAAGTACAGTAAAGCAGTTCCTGACCCGTATCCCTTCGATGCGCGGAAGGTGATTGTGAGAAGCTGGCTGCACTGCGGCTTCAGCGACTCTAGTCCGGCTGCTGAACTCTGTGCCGGAGGCGGCGACGGGATCAGAGCCGGTGTTGTAGTGCACGTAGAGTAACAGTGCAATGACGTTAAGGATGTAGACGTGGAAGAACACCATGACCACGACAAAGTAGGACCGTGAACACACATTGTTCTTCTGCACCGGGAATCGCTCTCGGTGTGACAGCGGCGGAGGGAACGTTGATCGCCCCTTGTCATCCTCCTCTGCATGTTCAACAGCTTCCGTCATTCTGCCTGCCATTAAATTTCTGGGTTTTATGGAACGCTGCAATGACAGCGAAACGATTCACACATGAACACATACGTCACGGTCCGAGCAGCCGTTTGAAAAACCTTCTGGGTATAATAACTAACCACCTCAACACATAAGGACTAAACGACATGTACAGAAGTTATGTATCTAATATGCATTTTTATTCGAGCAGCTAATGACTGACTGGTTCACCACCCCTTTAACCCGAGTTTACTCAGCAGCAGCAGCAGCAGGTCACGGCTGTGTTTATTCCGCAGCTCCTCTCATCACAACGGCGGCGGAACTGCGCAGCTCCGTCTAATGGTATTTAGAGCCAGCCGGCCTCCAGTCATGATAATATTACTGAAGTTGATCCTCTAACACCTCCCATTGTGCAACCGAAAACTCCTGTTTAAGGGTATTGCTCCTAGTACGAGCTCGTCACGACCTTTACAGCTGACCCCGGCGCAGTGCAACCCTTCCAGAAGATGAGTCGCCATTGGTTTGACAGCTGCCGCATTGCGCCTGCGCAGAGAGCGTGAGATTGGGGGAAATAGCGACACTTGCTGGTGGCGGTATATCTTCTCAACCGACCTCATTTCCGACAATATTTGATTAGAAATGTCATTTGTTAAATAATTGTAATTATCATTATAATTTGTTTTACCCCCTTGTCTGTGCTGCGAAAAAATTATTTAAAAAAAATTTCCTGATTTAAAAACACTTCTTTAATACAGAGATTATTTTCTGCAGGTTTTTTATTGAGGATTTTGCTTTTGAGGTCTGTGAGAAGAAGGAAACTATCTGGCTTAGTTGGTACCATTAGTGCCACTAAGGACTTTTAGTGGGTATCAGAGTTGTAAAGATTCAAAGAGTTTCATAATGTTACTTTCAGTTAAATAGTTTCTCTGTGAACAACTGGAACTAAGTGTGTAAGTCGTGTAAATCATTTAAAAATAGCTCTTAATTACATTTAAGATAGATTTAAGATGGACACAATGAGCACAACAGCTTCAAATAGTTAGACATACTGTATTTGCCATTCTGTATATTAATTTTATGTACTGACTTACTGTGGCTACAATAGTACTGTTGTACTGTGGCTAGATTTATTTATTTGAAAAAAAATATATATATGATGTCTTGCTCAATATATACACATGAGTATGGCTTTAGCCTTCATACAACAAATTACTGAGTCGAATAGTAAATCTCTGTAAATCACAACGATGGAATTCTTGATAAAGCTAAGCGTGGTCAAAATATTTGACTTGGTGTGCAGTGTGCAGTGGAACTGAACCATTACCAGTGTTTCTAACAAAATAAAAAAGACAAAACAGAGACATCAGATTATAAGCTCCTTTATTGGTCTAGGCTTACTCCAGTTAATAGCTCTAATGCAAATTTTGCATGCAACTCATATTATATGAGATCTAGGTCCTCTTTGGTCATCTATGCCACAAGTTCATTCTTGAGATTCTTTACCCTGAAAAACAAACAAAAATATTAATTCCATGTTTCTTTGTTTTTTTGTTTCTTTCTTTCTTTCTTTATGTCCCTAAGTATCAAAAGAACTTACTTTTCCTAATTCACGACTCTTGGCCCGAAGCTTGTTGACCTGTGACTCAGCTATATCAGCCCTCTCCTGAGCCTCCTCCAGTTCATGCTGCACCCTCCTAAATCTGGTTAGGTGAGTGTTGGCCTGCTCCTCCTGTAAAAAAAAAATAGTGGATTTGTTTATTCTAAGATGCAAACAGCAGATTTATTTGCTTTGAATAATTTCGAAAGGGCAAAGCATGGTACTTTCATGTTGCAGTGTAACGGTGCATGTTATACAGTAAATCATAAACCAGGCATTCAGATATAAAGTTTAATTTAACAATAGAAGGTTTACTTACAGATTCCTCTGACTGTCTCTTGTAGGCCTTCACTTTCAGCTGCAGTTTGTCCACCAGATCCTGCAGTCTGTTAATATTCTTTTTATCCTCCTCAGTCTGTGGGGAACAATTCAAAATTTGAAGTAAACATTTGCACTAAAAGGAAAAATGTTGAACAACAGAGTTTCAAGAACATGAGAAATGAGAGGTTATGTTTTTTGGTTTCAGAAAACACCAGCATACAACCAGGCAAAAACTTTAGATAAAACAGGCTTAATGGTTTTCCTTAACTATTGAAAAGATTAAGCAATGACAGAAAATTTGGATAAAATAAAACCATCATATCATCATTTTCATTTAGAAAAGTTTTATTTTTTTATTTTTTGTAATTCTCCATTCATGAGAGTTTCCACCTCATTAGGTTAGGTGGAAAACCAGTGGATTGTTTTCATGGTAATTTATATTTGTAAATATTGAGGTAAGAAGGAAGAGTGTAGTTTTTTGCAGTACCTGGTAAGTAAGTTCTTTCACTCTTCTCTCATATTTGCGAACACCTTTAATAGTCTCAGCTGCACGTCTCTGCTCTCCTTCAACTTCATTTTCCAACTCACGGACCTAAAGAATATCCAACATTTAAAATAATGTTCTAAATAAAAAATCAATTGGCTTAAGATAACTATATAATATTTCATCCAACCTTATCAGAATGCCTTTATACTTTCTACATATACGTAAAGAATTCCAGTGCATTATTATACATACTCTAGCCTCCAGTTTCTGGAGTTGTTTCTTGCCACCCTTCAAGGCCAAATTCTCAGCCTCATCCAGGCGATGCTGAAGATCCTTTACTGTTATTTCCAGGTTCTTCTTCATCCTTTCTAGGTGAGCACTGGTGTCCTGTTCCTTCTTTAGCTCTTCTGCCATCATAGCAGCCTACAATTAAATATTTCAATGGTTAACATTTAAATGCAATATATGTGCTTCTGTGTAAGTGACAGTGACCAGAGCTATGTATGTACAGATGTGCATTAACTCTACATTGATCATTTCCTTTCTAGAGAGCTTCAGAATGCTGTTTGCTGAAATATTACAAATGAATTCCATTTTAAAATTTCCCTCACATCCGTAATAGCTTTCTTGGCTTTCTCCTCAGCATTGCGGGCTTCCTGAATTGTATCTTCCATTTCACCCTGAATTTGCACAAGATCAGCCTCCAGTTTCTTTTTGGTATTGATAAGACTGGTATTCTAAAAAGACAGAAATTATTTTGTTTAATCATGGTTGTAATAAAATAAACATAACAAATGATTAATCACCATAGGCCATCAATATTAACAAAAAATATTTTTTCTCACCTGAGAATGAAGTAGAGTCACACGCTCACTGGTATCCACCAGCTCCAGTTCAGCCACTTTGCGGCTTCTTTCTGTTTGCTCCAGAGCAACTCTAAGCTCCTCGATCTCTGCCAACATCAGATTGTTTCTGCGTTCCACCATGGCCACCTGCTCTTTCATGTCTTCTTGTGTTCGAATAGCCTCATCCAGATGCAGTTGGGTATCCTGGGAAAAAAAACAACAGTAAGGTTTTTCTTTATATATTTAAGGTTTAGTCTTATAGTTTGTAAACCAACCTTAAGGACCCCTTGGACATTCCTGAGCTGCTTCTGAGATTCAGAAGCTTGGCGATTGGCATGGCTTAGCTGGATTTCCATCTCATTGAGATCACCTTCCATCTTTTTCTTGATTCTGAGAGCATCATTTCTGCTTCGGATTTCAGCATCCAGAGTGCTCTGCATGGACTCAATCACTCTCTGGCTGTTTCGCTTGATCTGCTCAATCTCCTCATCCTTCTCAGCCACCCTCCGGTCAATCTCACCCTTCACTTGGGTGAGTTCAAGCTGGATACGAACAATCTTGGATTCCTCATGTTCTAGCGTGGCCTGAAACATTAAGTAAAAAGTTGTTTGAGAACATGACTTGCAGAATAACAATTGTACTACTGAGACTCAAAGCTTACATATATATTTCATTTGTTCTATGCAACATACCTCAGCTTCCTCAAGAGCTGTCTGTATTTCTGATTTCTCATTCTCCACTGCCTTCTTTCCCTTTTCCAGCTCATGAACAGTTTTTCCCGTCTCACTGAGTTGCTCAGTTAAATCTGAAATCTCCTCTGTATGGACAAGAATAAACACAGCCTAACATTCTACAAGAAGCCTTAAACAGGACACCAGTTTACGTCATTGCATTATAGTGCCGGAAAGTATACATGTGGACTTACGCTGAAGGTTTTTGTTCTCCCGCTTTAGAGTCTCCAGATGGTCTAGAGCTTCTTCATATGAGTTCTTCATCTTGAAGAGCTCTGTGCTAAGAGAACGAGCCTCTTTCTGTGCTCCCTCCAGCTCTGCTTGGCTTTCCTCAAATTTCTGTTTCCATTCAGCCAAAACCTTAATATTTTTAAGAACAACAGTTATATTTCAGTTATATTTCAGCTTTTTTCTTAACTCACATGATATCCAAATACAAGCTTTTTATTTAGGTAAGGTATATACTTGCTGTATGATACATATACTATCTACTTTAGCTCTGCTTTAAACATTTATTGTCAGTTCATCATTGTCACCTGGAAACAGTGGTTGAAGCTTAATCAAGAATTGAGATAGTGGGATATAATTTTTTACTTTATTTACAATATTACCTTGTCAAAGTTTCTTTGTTTCTTGTCCAGGTTGGCAGCGAGTGCATTAGCTCTCTCTACATCAATCATAAAGTCCTCCACTTCATTTAGCAATCTTTGTTTTGTCTTTTCCAGTGATGCACATTTGGCATTTACGGCTTCAATTGACTCCTCAGCATCTTGCAAGCGCTGGGCAAGCTTTTTCCTGGCAAAGGAAATGTAGTGTCATTATACAATTACATCATATTGATTTATTTTAAAATTATGACCAGAAAAATATTTACTTTGCCTCCTCAAGTTCCTCTGTGCGCTGGATGGCATCTGTCTCATATTTGGTTCTCCACTGAGCTACCTCACTGTTTGCCTTAGACATTGAACGTTGCAACTCAGCTTTGGCCTCTTGCTCTTCTTCAAACTGTTCTCTGAGAAGGTCACAGTCATGTCGAGATGACTGCAAACCATGGGCCAGGGCATTCTTTGCCTTGACATCCATAAGAAATTGCATTAATACATGGACAGAAATTAGGGTCAATTTCAAATTATAAAAAAAATATACCTTTGTTTAAAAAAAGATATAACTAACCTTGACCTCCTCCTCAATATGCCTTTTCAGCTCCTCAATCTGCTGAGTAAAAGCTTGTTTGCTTCGAGTCAGCTGAGAAACAAGAGACTCTTTCTCGTCCAGTTGACGCCCAATTTCACCTTACAGAAATAAGAACATAATTTAGTTTGCTTTATTTTTAAATAAAGCACACTCTTTGCTTTTCTAATTATTTACCATTTTCTGTCTGAAGACGTGCTTTTTGGGTTCCAAGGTCATTCAGCTGACGAGCTTGCTCCTCATTCTTGCTCTTGTACTCACTCAATTGATCTTCCAGTGTACGGCACATCTTTTCAAGATTAGCCTATAAAAAGCCGCGTTTGCCATGTTTTAAAGTTTTCTTAGTCATCCAGCACATGTCTTGCAGTGTCGATTGATAATCTAAATGCTTACCTTTGATTTGGCAACAGTCTCCATGTTGCTGCTCAGATCATCTATCTCCATTTTGAATTCACTCTTCTCTTTTTCCAGTTTCTGCTTGACCCTCTGAAGGTTATCAATCTGCTCCCCAAGCTCTGCCACACTGTCAGCCTGCTTTTTACGCAGAGCTGCTGCGGTGGCTTCATGCTGCAGGGTGGATTCCTCAAGATCACGGCGCAACTTTAGGAACTCTGCCTCACGTTTCTTGTTCATCTCAATCTGGGCAGAAGTGGCACCTCCAGCTTCTTCAAGTCTCTCACTAATCTCTTCCAGTTCTCTGGAGAGATCAGATCTTTGCTTTTCAACTTTAGCACGGGCAGCACGCTCTGCTTCAATTTCCTCTTCAAGCTCCTCAATACGTGCCTATGATGATTATATTACACTGACATGAGACATGATTATTAAGCACAAAATAAACATGCGAAGTGGCAAAGTCATTTATAATGACCTGAAGTTCTTTAATCTTTTTCTGAAGCTGGGCACCAAGGATCTGCTCATCCTCAATCCTGCTAAGATGTTGGCTTGTCTCAAAGTCCTTCCTATTGGTCACATATAGATAAATAGTCAATAAATAGGTTAAATATCACAAAATATCACAAAGTCTAATTTATAATTTTTTATGTCATTATCTTTGTGCTCTTACTTCTTAAGCTTTTCATCGGTCTGTTGCTTGTCATTTTCCAGATCCATTATAGATTCCTGGGCCATTTTAAGGTCTCCTTCTAGCTTTCTCTTAGCTCGTTCAAGATCCATACGCAGCTTCTTCTCTTGTTCGAGAGAGCCTTCAAGCTATTATAGACCGAAAAACATATTAGAATACAGAGCACTTGAATAATACTATATGTCTGCAAACGGTCTTCTTTTAACTGCTCCTATAAGGGGTCACCACAGCGGATCCGTCTCCATCCCACTCTCTCCTCTACATATGCCTCTTTTAAATCCACCACCTACATGTCTGTCCTTACCATATCCATAAACCTTTCTTGGTTTTCCTCTTTTTCTTTCTGCCTGGTGGCACCATCTTCAGTATTCCTTTTTTTTTTTTTTTTTTTACCAATAATATGATTGTAAAATTAAATATTAAATATAACTTTTTTCTGAAAAACTTACATCATCTACTTGTTGTTCCAGTTTAACCTTGGCTTTAGTCAGAGTATTGACTTTGTCTTCCTCTGCTTGGAGATCATCAAGGGTTTGCTGATGTGCCTCTTGAAGAGCTTTTTTTTCCTTTGTTAATTTCACAATGATCTCATCTAGAGATGACATTTCTTCAGTGAGGTTTTTGACCTGAAAATATACTTACATAAGCATTGATGGTAGTCATATTGCCAAATGACAAATGTTTTATCTATAGAATAATCACCTTGTTTTCAGTGGCATGCTTCTCCTTCTCCACTTTAGCTAGGGTCAGCTCTAAATCATCAATGTCTTTCTTCAGCTCAGAACACTCATCCTCCAATTTTCGTTTCTTGCCCGTCAGTTCAGCATTGGTTTCCTCCTCATCCTCCAGTCTTTCAGTTATCTCTTTAAGTTTGGCTTCAAGCTGGATCTTGCTTTTGATGAGCCCCTCACATCGTTCTTCAGCATCTGAGAGATTTTCAACTTCCTAGAATTGGAAATGATGAAATTAAAGTGAACTTTTTTTTATAAATATTTTATTCTAATCTGAAATTCTCACAGAACTTGAAAGATCAAAACTTACTGCAGCTACTTGTAACTGCAGGTTATTTTTCTCCTGAAGTAGTGCAACCATTTTTTCCTCAAGCTCTTTTTTCTTTGCTAGAGCCTTTGCAAGATCCTCTTTCATTTTCTCAAAATTCTCTTTCATGGCAGCCATTTCCTTTTCAGTCTCTGCACTCTTCAGGAGCGGCTTGATCTTGAAATAAAGCTTCATCCATGGCCAGTGTTTCACATTCATGAATGAGCGAATGTTGTATTGGATGGTGAAGATAGATTCTCTGTTACAGAATTAGAGCCCTTTTATCAGTATTTTTGGGTATTAACAATAAATGCATCCTGAGACAAATATACAATTAAGAGCCCTAGACAATACCTTCTCTCCATCATCTTGACAAACTCTGTCCTCATAAGGAAACCTCGACACAAAGCCTGAGTCATCGTTATAAGAATAGCAAGCTTTTCATCTCGCATCTCCTCAAGAAGACCTAACAGTCCAGCTTTGAAAAATACCTGTAAACAAGTTTTCTAGATATTAAGACACAATTTTTAGTAAATGCTAATGAAAGTTTTCTGTGATACCATTTCTTACCTTGGTATGACCAAACTTGTACTGTGTATGGTCCACATCAATAGAGCTGAGAAGCTTCTCTGAAGCTTTCTTGTTGTCAATGAACTGGCCCTCAGGGATTACACTGGCATTCAATACTTTGTATCTAAAAGACAAGGAATTCTACTTAGCTTTGACAGCACAGCACACACCATGTATTCCTATGATATACCTAATCAGATGTTAAAATAACATCTATAATAACAGTGCATTGTGTGCAGAAAGTACCTCTGCTTGAAATCACCATAGAGGATTCTGCTGGGGAAACCCTTTCTGCAGATTCTGATACCCTCCAGTACACCATTACAGCGCAACTGGTGAATTACCAGAAAATTCTCCATCAAGCCTAAAGTACAAAGGATAAGTAAAGCAGTATTAAATATAAGACAAGGTTGCTTTCTTTTTACTTCAAGCCATGCGTTGTGAGACCGACAGGTGACTTACCTGGTGTCTTGCTCTCATTTGGAATGATGCAACGCACAAAGTGCGGATGAGTGCTTCTTAAGTTGGTCATAAGCTTGCCCAGATTTTCCTGTTGGATTGGAAAACAACTAAATAATCAACCATTTAAAAAACCTCTTGAATGTTTAATATCTTATTGCTTTTGTTGCATTAGAATGCATATGTAATATGTTCTTACCCGAAACAAAGCAGACACAGTCTGGAAGGAGCCACCCTTTTTCTTCCCACCTTTTTTGGAACCTCCTTCAGCTGTTGATTCAACATACCCCAAAAAAAAAAAGATTTCATTCAGCAATGTTAACAAGATTGGAGACACATTTCACCCAACCAACATTTTGCCAAGAGCATGAAACAATTATTATATGAACTAAATGCTAAAGCAAATGTCAGCTTCTTTAGATAATCTTTAATCTATACAAAATGAACTGCAACACACCTTCTGTAGATGTATGAGAAGCAAACAGTGTAGACATCAGTTTAACTGATGACTTCTGGTACAGCTGAACAACAGAGTCATTCAGGGGGTCCTTATTTTTGTCCAGCCAGCCTAAAATGTTGTAGTCCACTGTGCCAGCATAGTGTATCAGGGCGAAATGAGCCTCTGCCTTGCCTTTTGTAGGCTTTGGCTTCTGAAAGGATGCAGTTTTACCAAGGTGTTGGTCATACAACTTGTTCTTGAATGTCATGTCAGTGGCCTTGGGGAACATACACTCTTCTTCAAGGATGGAGAAAATACCCATTGGCTATGAATAAGAACACAATCAGCTTATTAATGATAACTTTGATAACTTTGTTCACCAACCAAAAAACTATTAACTGGTCAATTGTTCCTCACCTTCTCAATAAGCTCAATGCAGGCTGCCAGATCCATCCCAAAGTCAATAAACTCCCACTCAATTCCCTCTTTTTTGTATTCCTCTTGTTCAAGCACAAACATGTGGTGGTTGAAAAACTGTTGCAGTTTCTCATTAGTGAAGTTAATGCACAGCTGTTCCAAGCTGTTGAACTATTATACAGAAACAGATTAGTTTATTTCATCTCTTTTTTGGGGGGCAAAATTATATATTTATCTTAGTACCTAATTTACTTACATCAAAAATTTCAAACCCAGCAATGTCCAGCACCCCAATAAAGAACTGTCTTGACTTTTTGGTATCCAGCATCTCATTGATACGAACAACCATCCACAAGAACATCTTCTCATAGATTGACTTACTCAGAGCCATGGTTGAATTGTTAACCTTTTTAAAATAGCAAAAAAAGACATTTTTAAAATAAATAATACTAATTGTAAACATTCTTTGTCAATGTAAAATTTTAATTACCTGTGGAACAGTCTGGCCTTTGGTCACAAACTCGTTCCCGACCTTGACTCTGGGAAAGCACAAAGCTTTCAGCATATCCGCTGAATTCAGGCCAATGAGGTAAGCGATTTTATCAGCCACTGGAGGAATAAGGTTTAAAAATATTGACAAATGTACAAAAACAACTTTTATTTTAAGTTTCTTTTCATGCAAGGTATTTCAAAAGCTGATTTGTGTGAATTTTATTCAGTTATTTGTACTATATGGACATTTAACTTTTCCAGCCAAATTAGTTTTTTCCCCAAACTGGTACCAAAAATATATACAGTGCAAGAAATTTTTTTCTTTTCTTTAACTAGGAGACATTTTCCCAGAACAGTGAAATGTGTAAATGTGTAAATGTGTAATGGGATGTTCAAAAAGAAACCTACAGTATGTTTAGGTGTTACTATACTATACACTTACTATACAGAAAAGTGTACAATAGCTCTCATTCCGACCAAGTATTATCGCTCAGAATGATCAAAACCTAAATTAAATTCACCCTTACCTTCAGTGCCATCAGGTTCGGCCTGCTCCTCTCTCTGCTTTTGCTTAAATTTCATGTTACCATGATGCATCACAGCTCCTGTCAGCTTGTAAATGCTCATCTTCTCCTCTGCAGTGAAGCCCAAGATGTCAATGGCAGTCTGGAAAAACAAGAAAGTACTCATTTAAGCATGCAATATCAATGGTTAGACACAAAAGGCAGCCTTGAGCATATAGAACAACTCTGTTTTATTTAATTAATTACTTTAAAAAATAGACAACGTACATCTGTAGCAATGAACTCTTCCACATCATTGATGCTTTTGACCGTGATCTCCCCATGACTGATCAGTGGATAGTCATATGGGTTAGTGGTGATCAGCAGAGCCTCTGCAGAAATGGAAAAAACATGCCTTTTAAAATATACTATATATCTTGTTTCTTACTGTGGACAGCAGCTTAATCATTAACAGTATAGTACACTTTTGCTTTTTAATGTGCTATCATTTTAAGACTCTGTATGCATGGATTACCCAGCAGTTCAGGCTTGTGCCCAGTTGTTAGCTGGTAGAAAATGTGGTAGCTCCTCTCAGCTGAGAGCTGGAAGGTTACTCTTGACTTTTCCAACAGATCTGTACACATAATCATATGGGATAAATGCCCCTGAGATAGAGGCAGTATATATGTTTGAGGTAAATTCTTAAGTATAATATCGAAACAACTCACAAGTTTCAATATCTGCTGAGGCCAACTTTCCAGTGGAGGCAAAGTGGATTCTGATGAATTTACCCTATGGAATTAAAAATATGTTTATAGTATACATGCAATCATTTTTAAGACATTTAAAACCAACCAATTAACCAAAAAATATCTTACAAAACGAGAGGAGTTGTCATTCCTCACAGTCTTTGCATTGCCATACGCTTCAAGCAGAGGGTTAGCTGCAATGATTTGATCTTCCAGCGACCCCTAAAGATTACAATATAATCACAATATTATCAGTAGATAATATCAGTAGTACAGTTATAACAAGCATTTCAAGATTTAGTTTACTGCTTACTATGAACAGCACTGCATTTCACCAACCTGCATTTTTCCAGGGACATGTTCTGCCTTCTTCGGTCCAGCCACTGCGATTGTCGCAAAATACTGGATGACCCTCTTGGTGTTTACAGTCTTTCCTGCACCAGATTCTCCGCTGAAATAAAAATCAGTTAATAATTTGAAGCTGTGTGCTTTAACAGTGCTTCTAGCATCTCTAAGGCATTAATCTATAATGTACCAATCAAAAACTATTTTATCTGATGGTCTAATCATTTTTTTATATAACTTCATTGATTTTTATTTTTTCAATAATTTCCATAGTGTTGAAACTGTTTCATTATTATTAGTTCATGAAAGAGAACCAAGGTAAACTATATTCATATTTATTGTGGTTATGATGCTCATATAACCCAGCGCCCATTTACATTACTTAGCAAGAAAAAGTGAACTCATTCAAGTTATTGTATCCATGATTGTTGTGTGATATTATTTTAAAATGCTTTCAGATAGCCCTTAAATCATTTAGATCATTATTGGCTAAAACAGTTAACCAATGTCTGATTATTATAAATACACAACCTTTCAGGACTTACGTAATTAGGATTGACTGGTTCTCACGGTCTGGGGGGAAAAGAAAAGTTCTGCATGTAGATATATTTACTAAGCACATAAAATATGAATTATACATGGATTATTTTTTGCCATCTTCATACCAGTGAGCATGAACTGATAAGCATTATCAGAGATGGAAAAGATGTGAGGAGGTGCCTCAACTCTCTTTTTGCCCCTGTAGGCTGTCACAACCACACTGTCATACACTGGGAGCCACTTATAGGGGTTCACAGTGACACAGAACAACCCAGAGTAGGTCTGTACAAGTGGAAGAGAATAAATGTTAAATCAATGTTAGTGTGCCATTAAATGTAAAATATGACTGTAAATCGACATACGTACTTACTGTAACGTACTTTACTTGTACTGGGAAAAAATTAATGCAATGAAGTGTAGCTAAACATGTACTCACATAAATCATCCATGCTGCATAACGCTCTTTGAGGTTGTACAGCACAGCAGGCTCATTGAGGTGGGTCATCATAGCCATGTCCTCAATTTTGTCGAACTTTGGAGGATTCATGGGGAAGATGTCATCCTCCTTCACTGTTAAGACCTGTAGTGAAATAAGAGTAGTTAATTGTGACATCAATATACGACATTTTAACACTTCTTTTTAATTTAATCACTGCTTACTTTGCCACACAAAGTTTTCACAGTGACTTTGCCACCATCTCTGCTCTGAAGGACCCCTTTGAGGTACATCTCAGACGGCACGGTCACATAGTAGGCTGTTTTGGCATCAAATGGTAAATTTTGTGCCTCAAGCCTTTCTCGCTCTGGCTTCCGAAGGTATATGGCCGCCGGGCCAAAGGACTCCATTTCCGGATCTATACTCATGGTGACACTTTACTGGAGGGAGTACATTAGAATTTACAGATCTTTTTGTCTAATCATAGCAATCATATGGGTGTATAATGAACTAATTAAAATGTAAACATTTTAATGTTTTAGCTATGTTGTACATTTATGTATTATGTATAGTATAGTATGGTATAGTACATTTAAACAATTAGACATTACACAATATATATATATATATATATATATATAAATGCATGCACAGACACAGACAATTATAGAAGCTGCATTTACTCTGTATGGTGCCTTTCAGGGAATTCAGAGGTGATCGAATCAGGGTTGCTGTGTAATTCTATTAAGGACAACACAGTTTATGCATTATATCATCATTCATATTTGTAGGATTTGAATATTGAATCAGGCCATTTGTTTAGTTTTTGTTTTGTTTTGTTCTTGCACAGAAGAACATAGTTGTCACTCACCTTAGTCGGGTGCCTGCAGGTCCGATTAGGATTCTCCGGCTGACTCTTATATAGACCTTTGAACATGTCGTCACCATGTCTGAGCTGCTCAATTTGGTCATGAATTTTTGCTTCATTTGCCCCCTAATGTTTGCCTCCTTAAGGAGCATCTTATGACCACACTAGTGTATTTTTATCCTGTGATGAATTGTTGCCACCTTATGAGCACAGAGGTGTTGTTTCAGCACATAATTAAGCACATGGAAATAGGAAATACAATATAGCAAAGACACAAAATGATTATTATTATTGTTTTTGTTGTTATTATTATTCACTACACCGATTAACCAGTAGTGATTAATCTATGTCTATAAATTGATTGACTATAGAACTGATAACACAATTTTCCTTACTTTATATGACAAAAAATTATTTGTCTTGTCTTCCTTCACAAAAGGATCATAATTTCTAGGCTAAGGTTAGACAGCTGAGTACTGTAGCTTCAGGTAGTTATTAATCCTTATTTTGAATGTCCTCTGGCATTATAAAGCTCCTTTCTATAACTGTGGATAGAACATCAAATGTCATTTGTATAAAGTTGCAAGGGCCATGGAAGCCCAACATGTTATGAAGAAGTAAAATTGGTATATTGTCATACCAAAAGCGCTAAGAAATGGCAAGAGCTGCCAAAGAGATTATAGTGTGCCACCCTAAAGACAGCTGGAGTTCCTTAAGTCTTTCCCAGGGCTCTGACAAAGACTCAGATGTTGACAGACCCACTTCAGTCATTCTGAACTTTTAGCTCCACCTTTCCTCTTTCCACATAAAGGTTGTCTTTTGCTTTCTTTTTTTAAATGTAAGTATGAAATAAAAATAGGCTGTGTGTACAGTATTCAAATAAGCCCATAATTAGAAATGTATTAATTAGGGAACCCAGTAGAAGGATTCTCATGAAGGATGGGAAACATAGAAAGCTGTCAGTTTGGTCCAATAAATGGATTCCCCTAAAAAATATGTCTGTTTCATTATAGTATTGTGGCATGCCATCCATGCTGTATGATTTTTAAGGAAGCTTTTGTCAGCCAGTAGCTCAGTCTTTCCACAGGAAATGTGATCCCACATTGGCAATGAAAAGAAAGCAGAAGAAATTTTAAAGCAGTTACTCTTGAGATATAATGAGCTCATGGTTGAATAAAAATGTGATATTTGATAGCTCACTCATAACATTATATCTTATTTGGACAAAATACAAATATAGCCCTCTGTGCGGCCAAATGTCAACATGCTTGGAAGGCTTATTGTGTTAATACACCTTTGAACTCTCTGTGCATTGCATTTCACAAACAAAGCCAGCATCTCTTAAGTGCCTCCAAGTGTCAGCGGACAATTTTCACATGGCTCAGTACTGACTCAGAAGGATGCTGCGATCTGAAGAGTAGGATCAAGATTTAGAACACACCACTCAAACTAACAGGGGGCATTTTCTTCAGAGATTGTAAAAACGGAAGTATTCTGATCAAAATCACACTAAACAAAAGGATTCAGGAGTGAACCACAACCCTTATTTATGCTCTGAATTTGGATAGCTAACTAGATGCCTTCACTTACTGAAAATTTTGTGGCTATGACTTTCTCTCTATATATACTCATTATATTTATATAAAAAAAAAGAGGAACTCATTACAATTATTATAAGGGTAGGTTGTGATGAACTTTAACAAAAAAGTATTATTTTGGAAAACTTTGTACATAATATCACTCAGTCTAATTCAGAAATTGTGCCTGGGGAAGTCAGGGCTGCAGTGGATCCAGAATCTATATTAGGAATTTATCCTAGTTGGAGTGCCAGTTCATCAGCAGGCCCATGAGGGAGTGGTAGCTCAGTGGTTAAGGTGCTGGGTTACTGATTGGCAAGTTGTGGGTTGAAGCCCTGGTATTACTGAGCTGTCACTCTTGGGCCCTTAAACAAGGCCCTTAACCTCTGTGCTCCAAGGGCGCTGTATCATGGCTGACCCCAGTTTCTGAGCAAGCAGGGATATGTAAAGAAAATATTTTACTATAATGTATATGTGACAAATAAAGGCTATTCTATTCATTACATGTTCTATATAGGGGTTTACTTAGTGCCCCATCCTATCCCATTTAGAGTCCTCACAGCTCCAAGAAACTTGACAGAAGTTGGACTAGGTGGTCTAAATTACTAGGAATGAATGAATATGTGAATGTGTGCATGGTGCCCCATAGGCATCCCACCTAATGTTGTATTTCTGCCTTGCACCCAGTGCTCCCAAAATATTCACTAGACCAATGCAATCCTGACACGGATAAAGAAGGTATGAAGATAAATTAATAAATGAATCATTTAGATTAATTAAAGTCTTGAGGGAAAATGTAATCTACTAAACCACCTGCTTATAGCTTTCAACACTTGGATTGACTTTTGGATGTGTCAAAGACAGATGGATATAAAGAGATCAGTCTTCTTCTCAGGTCACACTGAGGGCACTAACATTTATTTAAATGTTCTCTTAAGGATTTCACAACATGTATATGCATTTTGTAGGAGATTTATAGAAAACCTATTCATATATTTAAATAATATCAGTATTTACATTGACATTGTAGTTGGCTGTAAAATCAGACATTTAGTTATCCATTATCAATATCAACTCAATCCAATATTTTTGAATGCTGTTTTCTTTATATGCAAGAACAAATAATTACCTTTGGAACCCCTTTTTTGAAACCTGGATGTGCTGATTGAAGTAATTTCTGAACAATATTTAAAAGTTCTCCATTTCTTATAAAGTATTTCCTCAGTATAGATTGTATGGGATTTTATTTTTTAATAAAATATTTTTGTTTAATGAATTTGAATACATATGATGAGGATGATCATCCAATAGATTAATGTTTTTACAGTTTATGGTCTTATAACCAGGCATGAAAAAAAAAATATTTCAGGTTTTAAGAATCTAGTAGACAGTAATGTAATTTCAGCACTTAAAACTGATGATGGATTATAACTAAACGAATTTTTCCTTTGTGGAATTTGCATTTGTAATAGGATACGGGGTGTGCAAAATAGACTGTGCTGTAAACTCCAAAGTGGTTATACACTATTAAGTAGTCCATCTAGGTAAACTGACATGTGATAATTTGTTGGCGACATGCTGTTCTTAGGACTAAATGCGAGAGAGAGGGGGGGGGGGGGCTGATGGGGAGTTCAGGTTTGTTAGTTCTGCAGCTTAGAGTAAAAATAAAGGTCTTAAAAAGTAAATCATTAACCATTACAACTAAAAGTGAATAAATCATCTATATGTACTACTACTTCTTTACAGACTATAAGTACAGTATTACAAAAAATTCAGCTTTTATCAGAGAAAGTCTTGGTTGAGGCACATCAGCGCTGCAATAAATTATCAAAAGATTTTTTTTTCAAAAAACACACGGCAAAAGAAAATTCTAAGCAACAAAAAGATGTTTATTTATTATCAGTTCTGTTCGCATCTAGCCTCTAACTAAGTTGTTGTTGTGTAATCCATGTGCAATAGTGTGAAAATCAATATATCAAAAATCAGACATGAAAATTTCACTATGCACACAATATACATATATTTTACATATAATTCAAGAGCATTAACACAGTTTACATTATTGGAACATCCCCTTTCTTGCCCAAGAACATTGAAAGAAATACCCAAGAATGTCCACCCTGATATTAGAGGTTTGTTCAATGTCTCAGTTAGATGAATCCATACTACAACATTGTGAGCTCTTAACTATACAGAATAATGAGGAGTTTAAAAAGAGGAAGAAACAAGTGGTAAAGGCCATGAAGCTGTATAGAATTTGATTTTGAAGCAAATTAGCAAGCGAGCAAAATAAGTTGGCACAAGTGGATTAATAAAGCAAATTTCATAACTACTGAACAAAACAGAGAGTCTTTGAATTCCATGAGTGCTTTTGGTTGTGATCACTTCAATACTGTGAATTCAGTCCTGTGGCGAGGACACGTGACCTGAATCCACTTGGTCCTTGTTGTTTCACGTTGGTTTACACCATGTGTCATCACTCACTCTCTGTTGCTTGCTTGAATTTCCAGGACCCACACCTGCTTATGTGGATCATGGTCTTGCAGTGTGCTGAGGGTGAGCAGGTACATCCTTAAAACTTTTAGGAATTAAAAGAATAGAAGAAGATTCAGTTATAGTTCATTTTATTTCAGATGATTCATCTACAAGATAGCCAAGCATATGCAGTTCAGGTTCAAGCCTAATACAAAATTCAAAAGCCAACTGATCAAAATGATCAGGAGAAAATAATTATGGTTAAAAATTACAGGAGATCAGCAGTTATAGAAATACTTGAACCAGCCTGCCAGGCACCATTGATGATGCCAGTGTCAAAAACACTGCAAACACATTTTTTCCTATTCCAATGTTTGATGTGATGTGATATGTCATGAGGCACTGACTGCTGGTTCATGATTACATAATTGCATGAATAAGTATGCATACACGTGTTCCTAATAAAGTGCTCAATTAATGTATATTTAGATACTTCATGATACCTTAGATACCAACAATGTCAACTATTCTGCAATAATATTTTACTGCTGCTAGTTAGCAAAACAAACAAACAAAAATTTGTATTTTTACATTTTTTACACAAGGCCAAGTACTAATTATGGTAAATGGGTGTGATTGTGTGTGTGCACATGTGTATTAGTGAACCAAACGGCACACTCACATTTTTGAGGAATTCTTCAGCAACTATTCGTGCCCTTGCATTGACTGACAGCTTCATCTCGCTGATTTCCTTATCAATTTCCTCCATAAAATGGATGACAAAATCCACCAACTTGTGCTTATACATCTGCTCTGTGTGAAAGTTAGTGATGAGGAAACTGATATCATAGCCCTAAAGCAAAACACAAGAAGAGGTTACAGTGAAAAAAACGTGATTATTTAAGCACTGGAAACAATTAAGAGAACACTCCATATTTTTTTTTTTTAAATAAGCATCTCAACATGTATGGCAGCCATATTATTCCAGTGTGTGCAGAATTCCAACACAGGCACACCTCATTCTGATTATTGAAGTACTAATTATGTGATCACCTGAACCAAATCTTATTTAACAAGGAAAAGTATAAAAACTGGGGTAATCATCATCTCTGATGAGTCAAATGTGTAGCTTTGCCCAACACCTGCTTCTCTAATGGTTAAACAAAAACCTGGAGAGACATACAAGCTGCAGCATCTCGCACACATTGTGAAATTTGGTGAAGGATCTGTAATGATCTGGGGGTTCTTCAGCAAGGATGAAATTGTGCACATTTGTCTTTGTGAAGGGCACATGAAGTGTTTTTTCCAACAGGACAATGCTTCATGCCACACACCCTTGTCAATCAAGGTGTGGATGGAGACCACCAGATTAAAACCCTGTGGCCAGGTGAGACTTGAACCCCAGTGTACAGGAACACATATGATCACAAACTTGTTTTCTTTGCATTATTTAATCTGAATACCGCATCTTTTGTTAATTTGACCAGTTGTCATTTTTCTGCAAATAAATGCTCTAAAACAGTGATCCCCCAACGTCCAGGCGCAGGCCAGCACCGGTCCATGGATCAATTGGTACCGGGCCGCACAGAAAGAATACATAACTTACAATATTTCTGTTTTATTTATTATCGGATTCGGGAACGATGTTTTATATAAAAAAAATTACCGGATTCTCTCCGCAACATCTGTCTATGACTCACTCTTGATGCATGTCATGATGCCTCGATCACATGTCTTACCTCCATCTGCTACCTTCTTAAAGGGGCTGCTCCCCAAAGCGAGCAAAATGAACAAAAAAACCCACAGTGGATTCACGTTTATTATATTTTTAAAAAATCATTGCCAGTCGTATCATTTTATTTTGCTGTATTTATCCGCCAAACCTTAAAGACCAGTCTGTAAAAATATTTTCTGACATTAAACTGGTCCGTGGTGGAAAAAAGGTTGGGGACCGCTGGTCTGGAATTCTTGATAAATGTTATCATTAGTTTATAAAATAAAAACTAAACTAATTCATTTTACTGATCATTTTGAAATGGTCACTTTTTTCAAAGGTGTGTGTGTCTGTCTGTTTATACTGAATTATATAAAAATAAAATAATCTGTCTGTTCAGCATAAACAAATTTGCCTTTGCGCATCTCCCTTCCTTGTAGATGCACACAGGTACCTAAAAAAGGTAAATCTACATGATTGATGAGCATAAGATTACATCCAACAGTGTGTTTTGCTTCTCTCCTTATACATTATACGTCTCTTACCTCCACTGCTTTTCTCCTCAGAATGAAAAAGTTCTCAGCTCTCATCATCATAAAGCGCATAAACTTGTGGCAGAGAATCTTCTCGATTTCATCAGCCTAGAAAAGATCAATTAGAGCAGTCAACATTCACAGTTTCAGTCAAAGTTTCACAGCCTCTGACACTCTGCCCATGGGATCTTGAACAGACATGTTTATGTATGTTTATTTATTTATTTATTTTTTACTACCATACTTATCGACAAAATGTTTAAGGCTAACATTAAAATCATTAAGGCCATGTTTGAATTGGAGGTTATTTTATAGAACACATTATTGTGGTATTGTGGTATTGAGGTCTCAGCAATAAAACTTTAGCCTGAATACATGAGATGTTTCCTACAGATTAACGCTATTTCTCAAAAGCCAAGAACAAATAAAAGCCTCTGAGAAAAGAAGAATGATGTGTGATAAATAAATACCTGCTTTACTGCAATGCTGACACGAACAGAGTTGATTGAACCTTCTATAAGGACCTTCTCTTTGTCATTTCTGCTAATTACAACCGGCTGAAGCAACAATTCCTTACTGCTCCTGTTGTGTCATCACACATAATGACAAACACACAGCTAGTCAGTGGGGCTCAATAAAATACTATATGTATTATCATATATTGTTCAGAAGTAAAAGTATTTAAAATGACAAATAGAAATGACTGGAAAGGGCCACTATGCTGTGTGCATGATTTGTTTTATGTACAAATTTATTAACATACATAATATAAAAGTGCTGAAATACTAAACTAAGCTTAGGTGGAAGCTCCAAGTTAAAAGCATACTTACCGGACTTCAACCTCAGGTTTGTTATGGCGCTCAACCACCTGGGAGGAGAAGTTTTCCAGGCAGAGAGCTGCCTGTAGTGTTGCTCGTACTGCATTAAGGTACGGACGCAGTGTCGCTGTCTGCAGGGACACACAGAAACATAACACATGTTGAGGAAGTCAGCAATGACCACAGTGGTGACCACTTCTTTGGTTAGCTCCTACCAAATATACAGCTCACTTATGGCAAGCCTACACCAAGAGTTTGTCTGCTTATGCTTGCATGTGTACAGGCCTGAACCTGTACACAAATTCCTGAAATACCGAATCAACCGTGCTAAATCCACACACATTTTACAATGTCAGGTCTCAGATGCACCCGTCAATCAGAAAGTGAACTGTATTAAAGCAAAGTTAGAAACTAGAACTTTGACTCAAATGTATGCGATAATGCATTTAAGGTGTTACCTAAATATTAGTTTGTTGAAAACGGTCAGTGGAACCAATAACATTTACACAAACTCTGCTGTTACATGCAAACAGAGCACCACCTTGTGGAGAATCTCCATCTTTCTAAATAGGAAGCAAGTCCATTATTTCATGGTCTACTCTGAATTGCCTTAGGCATGAATTTAGTGTGTGTCCTTCCAAAATTTACAAGATTGTCTCTGGATTTCATAACAACCCTAACCAGGTTAAATCAGTTACTGAACATGCATGAATGAATAATTGGGTAATTGTGAGTGTAAATACTTAATCAGTAACTGACAATTATTTCAACTTAATGACATTTTTATCTGGTCTTCATATGAACCTGTGCTATGTAGACTAAATCTTAAACACTTGAGTGCAAATCCAATAAGTCTAGCCTAGGCTCCCAGATATGACAATATCAATATCACTATGCACTTTTCTAGGTATGGTAAGGAGTGGGTAATTGTATTGTAACTTACTTTTGAGATGATTGCTCCATTACATGATTTAAATGTATTTAAACAAGACGATATTCAACTTATTTGACCGGAAATGCATATCAACTGTGGCCCAGTTCTGCAAAATACTGGTGCTGCTGGAGTTTACCATCTCAGATCCTGATGCAATATGTTATTTGTGATGCAGGATGTACGAGACCACAAAATTACATAAATATGTGTACGTGTGTGTGTGTGTGTGTGTATGTATGTATGTATGTATGTATGTATGATAAAGTAAGCAGATAATCATGCACATCTTGCTGTGATCATTTCCATGAAAAAGCAGACTTGGGTGTGGATGATGTTCGCTAGGCAGCTAACTGCTAGTGTGATGGTCAAATGTATACTTCGAATACAAAAACATATATACGCGTAAAACAATACATGTATTTTTTTATTTAGTTTACAATAAATAATTTGTTGCAATGTGAATTTCTTACCATTTCTCTTTATCCGGCTCTTGTCTGAAAGCGGAAATGCTACAAAGAGTGAACCACTTCCGTGTTCCTCGTCGTTCTATGGGCGGTACCACTAACAGGTTATCATGAGGGGTGTCCAGGAAGCCCCCCAAAGAATGATCAGGTCGAACCATACCATTTAGAAGTACATTACTTATCTGTAGTATTTATTTACTAAATGTATAGCAACGTTTACTTAATCACTCTCATCTATCTATCTATCTATCTATCTATCTATCTATCTGCTAATTTTTCACTTTTTATATGGTTAGGATCAATTTTTTTAAATTTGTTATTTTTTTTACTTTGTTTTTTACTTCAATATAATATAATATAATATAATATAATATAATATAATATAATAGTACGTACGTGTATATACATTTGAATGTTTATTTTTTTGCGTCTATACGAATACCAACTGCATAAAGACATGACAGATTAAATATGAAAAACCACCTTGCAAAAGAAACAGGCCTTTTTTTTTCTTTTAAACATTTTATTTTTAAAAAATAAGCAATTCATCTCACTAGTGGTACAAGAGAAATGATAACACGTGCATTATTTATATATACATTTTGTAACACCAGTAAAACAGTGAAAAATAAAATCAATGCTATGCAGATCCTTCTTAATGCTCTTTATGCATAAGGCTTATTTACAGGCATCGGGATGCTTATAGTAAGTAAGTAAAATACTGTTGGTTTAAAGCATGAAGACCACAAACATCTCAAGGCTTCTTAGCAGTCTTTTTGGTCTGTTTGGCTTTCTTGGGCTTGCTCGGCTTCTTGGTAGGAGCCGCTGAGCTTTTATCCGCTTTTTTCGGCTTGCTGGTTTTCTTGGCAGCTGGAGTCACCTTCTTCACCCCGCTGACGCTCTTCTTCTTTTCAGCGGCTTTCTTGGTTGGCTTTTTAGCAGACTTCTTCTCAGTGCTCTTCTTGGTTTCAGTGCTCTTCTTGGTTTCAGCGCTCTTCTTGGTTTCAGCGCTCTTCTTGGTGCTGGAGGTGAATTTCTTCTTGTTGAGTTTGAAGGAGCCGTTCGCGCCGAGCCCCTTCACCTGCACCAGGGTGTCATTCTGCAGCAGCGCCCGGATGGAGTAACGCAGGTAAACGCGCCCGTGCTGCTGATCGAACCAGCTCACTTTCTTCGCCTCGTTGTAGATCTTAAAAAGAGACGAGCCGTTTCTCTCACCCAGGGTTTTGATAGCATCGATCACCAGCTGGCTGTACTTCCCGGGTCCTTTGCCCTTCTTCTTTTTCTTCGGTTTCTCTGTAGATGCAGGTTTCGCTTTACTGGCGGGTTTATTCTTTTTGGCCGCCGGTTTTGCTTGTGCTTCGGGTGCAGCTTCTGGAGCAGGCTCCTCAGCCTGGGTAGACATGGTTTAGCGAGATGTGATGCACTGCGAGATGCTCTCTGATTCCGCGCAGACTTTTGCTATGAAGATGATCAGGGTTTATGAGCGACGCGCGGACGTGATTGAGAACAACAACACTGGCAGCAGGTGCATGTCTCGAGTTGTGCTTTTTGCTCACACTTTGAGATCTGCTATATCGCACATGCTCGTCTAAATCGCTTTCATATCGCTCTGCACTACAAGTGCTAACAATGCCCGAATTAGTGCAATGCGGAAAGACCAGGGGAGCCACGACACTCGGAGAAATACTGAGAAACACGAGATCTCACTCCGCGCTTAGCATGTAGGAGCGGGTAGGGGAGGCAACTTAGAGCACTAAATGTTATAAAACTGTACAAAGACTCACAGTGTTTGAGACCTACGACCAACCTCAGATGTGTAAATGAGCAAACCCAGGGTTCGCGTGAAACAATTCAGCGACGATATTCAAAATATATTTGGTTTAATTTCTCTAAACAAGCACATAAAACGCCATCACGTGGCCATGTCGCTTCCTGTAGTGTTTTGAAAACATGGGCGGTTCCTCAAGAGGCCTATTGGGCTGCTTTACTTCCTAATAGACTACACTTTTGTATGCACATTCCGATTCTTTTTCGGTTTTGTAAACCAGATTAAATCCTATTAGGTTAATAAGAATAGGCTCTGAATCCTCCACCACCACAGTAAGATAATACAAAAATAAATAAATCAATATATATATATATATATAAGCACAAAAAAGGGCCAAAATATTTAATGTCTGAAATAGCTGAAAATTTGAAAGGACAAAAACTAATTTCCCCCAATCAGTAATGTGCACTTACATTTAAACATTCTGCGCCAACAGCGACAAAGAAACCATACATTTTTAATGAGATGAAAAAAGTGGAAGAACAGTTTAACAGGAGAACAAGTATCATTTGGAAAAAAAGTAAACATCTTCAAGGACAAATTGTTTTGGTGGCTGTGCTCAGATTTAAATTTGTTACTGTGGGGCTATGTGATGGAATTTCTGTGCCACCACGTAATCCAACCCTCCCACTATTTTTTAATGTAATTATTTGAAATTTGCAAGAACCATCTATCTCATGTGGTGAATGTTCATTGGATTTTCCTATGGTAATGGATGACCAATGAGTTGTGTGCAATCTTGATATAGCTTTGCTCTAACAAGGCATAAATATTGTTTAATAAACATAACAACAACAAAAAAACCTTTTGGGGACTGAGAACAAAAATAAATAAATAAAAATATACTTGATTTGTTTGCATTTTATTTAAAATATTCCTTACATTTAAAAAGTCCATTATTTTGCCATACACTGTATATACATAGATTCTGTGTGTGTATGTGTGTGTTTATTCAAAAAAGTCAAAGAACAAAAGTAGACTGTGCAAATCTATGTTTGTATAACAGAGCTTGTTAGTGTCTATGTACACAGGTGCTAGCAGCTGCACTGTGATCCCGAGGAGCTGGAGCCGTCATTCCTCTCCAACTTAATCTGATCTGGAAATTCATTATAGAGTTCTACCTCTGTTTCCTAGACAGAGAGAGAGATAGTGAGATATATTAGTAAATGTACATCGACAAACAAATCAGTGGGCAGTGGAATATAATAAAAGGGCATCCTACTAACCTGTTTTAGAGCATTTCGTGCAATAGTCTGAAAGGCTTGTTCAACATTGATAGCCTCTTTTGCACTGGTCTCGAAGTAAGGAATGTTGTTTTTACTCTGACACCATGCCTGTGCTCGCTTTGTTGTCACCTGAAAGACATGAATAGAACAAACATATAGGAATAAAAAAAATTCTTAACCAACCAACAATAAGTACTCATAATAACAAGATTATTGCTATCTTGCACATTTAAAAATCTGTTTACAAAATTTTACCAATTAATTTGTAGTGAGATGGTAATACAGTACACAATGTTGTGTCTTGTTTGGTAAAGAACAGTTTTGTATTTTTGTTATTGATTTGGATCTACTTAAGGGCAAATTATACTAGGTAAAAACCTTGGACACTTTTTTAGACAAAGGAGGTATTTGTTATTATTACAAAGACCTTTTTAATATCACAAACAATATCCATTGGGCTTGTGTGTTACTTGCCTGTCTGTTTTCCAGGTCGATCTTGTTGCCTAAGACCAGAAAAGGAAAGTTGTCTGGGTCACGAGGACTGGCCTGAATCAAAAACTCATCTCTCCAGGAGTCCAGGGTCTTAAATGTGTTTGGAGCAGTAACATCAAATACCATCACACAACAGTCTGCACCCCGATAAAATGCCACCCCCAGAGACTGAAACCTTTCCTGTCCAGCTGTGTCCCAAATCTGACAGAAGAAAATAAAACTGTCAATATAATTTCTAATATACATTTGCTGACTCAGACAGACAAACCAGATACAGGTTCTTTTTTTTGTGCTTTGAATAAGTAACATAGTAACTGAGTTTTATGACATGTTTATGTACATTATATGGGCAAAAGCTTTCCTTTAGATTTAGGAATGTGGCTGTGGGAATTTGCTCATTTTTCCAATTCTCATTTGCTTGAGCTCTGCAGACATGATTCAGCATTTCCAGTTTGTCCATAATATTTAGTTGTGTTTAGGGTAAATCTTCCACACCAACCTTGGCAAACATTGTGTACAGTGTCATTGTCATGCATGTGTATATTTATCTAGATGGCTTGTGGTCATATGGCCATGTGGAAAGAGCTCACATGACCATTAGTCTTTGCTACAAACTGCGTGCCAGCTTTGTGCCTGTAGCATTTATTTAATAAGGAGTTTATTTGAATTGGTTTGAAGCCAGTGATTTATGAATTGCATTATCAGTTTAAATAGCTCTCCCTCTAAAAAGAAGAATTTTCTGGCCACATTTAGTGACACATTATCAGATCTCTAGCTGGCTAGCTTTAACATGTCCAGTATTCAAGGCTTGTGACACAGGTTACATTCATGTTATTATCATGGAACTGTTTTTGCCACTCGTCCAAGATCATAATCCAGAATACCATCACAAAGAAACTGGGTAAAATGAGCACATACCACACTGATATTTGTCAATATATATTTTTTTGCCCAGCAATTTCTTACTTATAGGCTGATCAAATGATCAGTGTTAATCAAATGAGAGTGTATTTCTATCAGAATACCTGCAAAGTAACAAGTCTGTCCTCAATCATCACCTCCTTTGTAAGAAAGTCAGCTCCTATCGTAGCTTTGTACTGATTGCTGAATTTCTTGTTAACATACTGGTTCATTAAAGATGTCTTTCCAACACTACAATGAAGGAGAAAGAAAGAAAGAGAGAGAGAGAGAGAGAGTGAGAGAGAGCACAACAAATAGAGAAGTGAAAGAGGAAACAGGACTTTCCAACATTTAGAGTGTAATATGTAAGTCTTAAATCTTGCACCAGACCAGTTAATAAACTGTAAAAAATAGTTTACTTGATAATAAAAAATACAGCAGGAAAATTAGTAAATCACCTTGTTCCTAAAAATATATATCTCTTTATCTCACACACTTACCCTGAGTCCCCAAGTATGATGACTTTTAGAAGAACCTTCTTTCTGGATGCCATACTACCTGGTGACACATTAAGAACGTCTGATTAAATGCCACACCAAGACTTTGCTCGAGACTCTAGAGATCAATGTTCAAACGTTTATTTCAGAGTGAGCAACCCTGGTGTGTTAACATAAAGATAGGACGATCCGCGTGCTCTCTCTCTCTCTCTCTCTCTCTCTCACACACACACACACATATACCAAAAAGTTGTTTTGGTCTGACCTATGAGCTCTGCCTGTAGCTCCCAATGCACAGCCTGGAGTACATTTACAAAACAAAGGAAAACAGGTTAACTGTCAGAGATGTCCAAACCTGTCTCTTTTGGTTTTATCTCCTCTTCGAAGGGCAGATTATTTCCCCAGGCCCTAAAAGGACTTAAAGTACTGGGATGATGTCCAATTGCAATATACGTGTCTCGCTTGAATCTAGTGTCAAATAAAAAGCTGCCAAATTCGCCTGGCTTTAATCATTTGTATTTGTATCTTAATTCTTGTCCGCTCTCCTTCCGTCTTTCACTTCCTCCTGGAGTCCCCGTGACAACCTCGGTGACGTGCACGCGCATGTCTTTTGCTTTTGTCGCTTGCTTCCACTTTGTCAGGGAGGAGGAGTTGGATCATATCAGTTGGATTATTGCAGTGATATATATATATGTGTGTGTGTGTGTGTGTGTGTGTGTGTGTGTCCTGATCTGACCTACAGGTAGCGCCAATGTGGGATTTAAAAAATGAACTGGAGGGGGAGGGACAGGGGATTTCCGAGTTAAAAACTCAGAAGATGACAAGAAAAAACGAAAAGTTTGTGTTTGAAACTCAAGAATTTGTAGATTTTTTTTGTCTTTTAAGGAAGAAAACCGCATATACACTTTGCAGACGTCACTTGTTTGGCATTATGCCTGGAGTGGAAGATGTAATCTTCTTCTTCTTCTTCTTCCGACTTCTCCCATTAGGGGTCGCCATAGCGGACCATCTGTCTCCATACCCCCCTGTCCTCTACATCTGCCTCTTTCAAAACAACTACCTGCATGTCTTCCCTCACCACATCCATTAACCTCCTCATTGCACTTAATCTTTTTACTTCTTCCTAGCGGCTCCATCCTCAGCATTTTCCTAACGATATACCCAATGTCCCTCCTCTAACCCAGCCATTAATGTTGCACAAGCCAGTGCACTCTTAGTGCCGGTCCCAAGCCCGGATAAATTGGGAGGGTTGCGTTAGGAAGGGCATCCAGCGTAAAACATGTGCCAGATCAAATATGTGGATAACGAATCAAAAATTCATACCGGATCGGTCGAGGCCCGAGTTACCAACGACCGCCACAGGTATCCGGCGGACATTGGGCTACTGTTGGCCTAAGGAAGAGACCAGGTGGAAAGGGAGTAAGTCCAGGAACATTGAAGGGGGCTTTAACTCTTTTATCATGGTGTGAATAGAAAGAGAAATGGTGTAGGGGTGATTCTGAAGGAAGAATACAGTAAGAGTGAAGTGGAGGTCAAGACTGATAGGGTGATGAATGTAAAGCTGTTTATAAACTTGTGCTCCAGAACATTCGATTACATGCACATTATCAACTTGTGCTGGTAATATCATGAACAGCAGCTATGCTAATTTCTTTCCACTGCTTCTCTTTCTCTCCCCATCCCATGGCATCCTGAGGTTTGGCCAGCTCCAGTCACGTCCCACCTCATTAAGTTAATGGACCTTTGAAGAAGTAGGTGCCGAACTCGCAAACATGTGTGGAGTTTTGACATTGGACCTCCTGGAGTATTTAAAGGCTCTGGCATTAAGAAACTGGTCCTGGATCTGTGATGATCACATGATGTAGTTTTATAACCATAAAGACTGTATAAGACTGTAGAAAGAACATTACTTATAATCTTATACTCCAGTACTCATGTTAGTTCACACTCTCCAGTGTTCTGTATTGTTGAAAATTTATGAGCAAACTCTTGATGTCACACAAATGAGGATGGGTTTCCCTTTTGACTCTGGTTCCTCTCAAGGTTTCTTCCTCATAACATCTGAAGGAGTTTTTCCTTGCCACAGTCGCCATGGCTGCTCATCAGGGATAAATGCACACCATTCACCTTGACTGTTGATTACTGTAAAGCTGCTTTGAGACAATGTCTGTTGTGAAAAGCGCTATAAAAATAAACTTGACTTGACTGTAAGTTGAAGGGTGATGATAAATGTCATTAGTGCTTATGCTCCACAAGTCGGCTGTGAGATGGAGGAGAAGGAAAATTTCTGGAGTGAGGTAGATGAAGTGGTAGATGGTGTACCTAGGAATGAAAGATTGGTGATTGGGGCAGATTTCAATGGGCATGTAGGTGAAGGGAACAGAGGCGATGGGTAGGTATGGCCTTAAGGATAGGAATGTGGAGGGGCAGATGGTGGTAGATTTTGCTAAAAGGATGAAAATGGCAGTGGTGAATATGTATTTTAAGAAGGAGGATTATAGGGTGACGTATAAGAGTGAAGGACGGTGCACACAGGTGGACTATGTTCTAGGTAGGAGATGCAACCAGATAGGACCAGATGACATACCGGTAGAATTTATATGATTCATATGAGCTATGATTTTCTTTTCTTTTTAATTTATATTTCAAATCTTAGTTTAATAATCTATGTGTTCAAAACTTAAACTGAGTGCCTCAGTCAATGATCAAGTCACCTGTGTTTCCAAAATAATGGATGACATGGTTAAAAAGTAGTTCTGACGGGGCATGTAATTTCTGGCTGGCAGAGCTCAAAAGACCTTTGCTTGTGCACAAGTGATGCATGATAATATGCATCACTGAACATCAGCTAGCAGTTTTTTCCCTGACACAGATATGTCAGATGGATGGCCAGTGCCAACTGCAGTATGTGCCAAAGGTATAAGGTTGCCTTACAGGCAAAAGCCGGCAGACATTATGACCTGGGAATCTGACATGTTGTTGCGATTGGCAATAAGTGTGCATAATAAAAAGTCTGTTGAAAGTGAATATGACAGAATTTGTAGCCCATGGTGTGTTCTGGGTAACATCACACCTGTTTTCAGATGAATCAAGTTTTAACAGGACATTTCATTGTAGAAAAATCTTTAATTCTGTCAAAAATCTAAGTCCAGACTCACATTAAAATATGAAATGCAACAAGTGACAAAAATAGGAGAATTTGTAGTAAGGCAGGACTGTAATCTAGTTATTAATTATAATAATTCATCATATTTTCTATTTTATTTGACTAGTATGCTGAAAAAAAGTGATAAAGATAAGTTTAGGCTATATGATGGAGGTTTAAGAAACCACTACCTGACATGTTTTCCTGTAAAAAATTTCTGAAATACGGACAGTTATTACAAGGCATTGCATAGCTTCCTTTGCATGATGTAAAACTGCCCACCTCCGTTTTACATCAGGCTCCTAGTTTCTATTGGAGGTGTGCACATGTATGTTATACAGTTTCTCCTATGTTTGACTAGATTACAATAAATAAGAATTGTATAATGTTTTGAATTTCAAAATGAAGGATAATGTTTGATTTAGATTGAGGGAGGGATATGCAATGTCAAGATGTAATTAGTTTTTATTAATGTATATACAGCCCTCTATTCCTTTACATACAATTTTGAAAACATTTCAAAGTTCAATTTGACATTTATTACTATCATTAACATTAATACGATTTAGATGATTTAGATAAGATGTAAAAAATATTAGTAGTAGAATTTGTAATATAGATGTCTTTGATATAACAAAGTGTATGTTGCTATCTAAGGATATTGTTTACCTTAATGTTAATATCATTATGATCAAAGAATTATACTGTATGTTAGATGGTTGTTATTGACTTGATTGTCAAGTTTGAGTTTTTAAGTATGTCAGAGAAAAAAGGAAAATAAACATTTTTATAAATAAAGCTGTCAGTGATATACAGAAGTCTTGCTGATACCAATGTAATAGAATCTAGATGAGGCAGAATTCTGGATCAAACAACATCTATATGAAATAACTAACAAACATTAACCAATGTTTTTATACATTCAGCACTCTGCATACATAAAAAAATAAAAAATAAAATAAAACGCAATGGCATGAACTCAGACGCTCTCACAGTTATCCACAGGAGAGTGTTTGAAGCCAAGCACAAAAAAGGTTAAAACATGTAAAAGAAAACAAGGAAACGGGTCCATAACACAAAGAAAAACAAAGCAAAGAAATAAACACTGGAAAGCTTAAATACACACCTGGAAAATAAGACACAGATGTCAACAATAACCCTTAACAAGCACAGAGAACAACCTGTTAAATATTTTTGCAGGTTATGCCATTGGTCAAATATGACCCACAGGTAATTCCCTCTGGAAACTGTCAAGATTGTTAATTAGCCTGTCTGTTATATTAGTCTGTCTTGTTACTTCTGAGAATTAATAAATGCTTGTCGAAAAACCTACAGATAAATCTGCAACTTATCGATGCATGTATTGTATGTATATTATTTGTGAATCCTCACATAAGATCCAGCTATTCATTAGCAATAAAAAGATCCTGGGACCTTATCAGTTACAGGAATACTAGACTGCATGGGGAAGATCCTAAAGTTTTGATTTAAGCACAATGTATTTCTTTCCAATGCATTTTTGTTTCTTTATTAATACAGCAAACTAGGGATAAGGGATTTCACATCATACTTTATATTTATATATGTTTAATTTAAAGATAGGAGCATTTGGACAAGCAGTTAGTTCCTGTTATCACTTATCTATAAAAGCTTTAAACATGTATTCCTTTTTTTTTCTCTATCTTAAAACAAGCTGCTTCTTCTATTATGATTTTTTTTTATCAGAGATAGTGGTCCATTTGTGATTAGCACATTCCTGTGTCAGCTTAGCGATTGTACTTATCTGTAGTTTGCATGACACTGTCCGAACGCTTGTGTGTGGCTGATTCAAGGTTTTATGCCAGGCTTATCCAAAAAAGAAAAACATTTCTCTATATTCCACTCCGTCTGCTCTGTAATACCAAACGTTTTACACAAATAAGCCTTTCCCCTTTCACACAGATAATCTAGCATTTGCACTAGCTCTCTACTAAAACTGATGTTATCACCATCAAATCTTTGACGGCTTTCACTCAACCATGCTGACACAGGCTTGTCAGGCGAAAGGAACAGGATAACTGGATCAGATAGGTGATGATATCGCTTATTTGGCTTGTCTGATTTGTCACACCACACAGATGGAAAACATCACTATCCACTATCAACAATGCCATAATTTAAGAACCGCTGTAAGAGGTATACTGTCATATACGCAAATTATTAGACATCAAGTAGAGGTGCCAGAAGAGAGAAGAGTCTTGTACCCTGAGGGATGGCGGGTACTGTTTTAAATCTAATGCAGGCATCTACACATTGGAGGGAGAGTAGCAGTGGTGTGGTGTGCAGGAATCTAGGAAGGTTAAAAACAAGTAATGCAGCTGCATTCTGGTCCAGTTGCAAAGGTCGTATAACCTGCCAGCAGTGAGTTGAAGTAGCCCTGTCTTGACTTAAATAAATTATCAAATTCTCCTTAAGTTTCAAAGAAAAAGATCAACATGAGCATGTTAGTTTAGCAATAGTAGAAGAAAAGTACAGTTAATTTTTTTATGTCCACCCTAAATTTGCCCTCTAGGCAGATTTAGTATATATTTTCAGAAACAGGTCATTTTGAAGCTACTAATATTAATAAGTTACTAAGAAAAAAATGTCATGGATACAAACATATCACTCACCTACCTAATCACAGTACTCCGTTTTAGCAAGAAACTTGGAAAACCAACCAGCAGCATTGAATGGAACAGAAGATCTTTTTTGACCATAGTAGATAGATTGTGCAACTCCCTTACAGAATAAAGAAATACACAATCTAGTGTAATACCTAGGTCAGGGGTGGCAAACCAGTCAGAGACCGAGAGCCACATTTTTTACTGTGTTACTGCAAAGAGCCACATCATACACATGATGGGTACACATGAACATCACCCATCGCTTCCTCTTGCTTACACACACACACACACACACACACACACACACACACACACACACCTCTGCTCAGCCAGATTAATTGTAAATGTCACACACCAACATAATGACAGAAATTGACTCCTACAGTTCTAAGACCACAGGACAGTCATTTTCAACAATGAACATTGTGTGCACTGTCTCACACACACAAACTCTCAGTTTAACCAAGTCCACAAACAAAAATATAATAATTTACAATAGCGTTTTTCATTTACTATGCATGTTACTTGGTGGGACTTTTGGCATCCTTGCCTTGAACAATCCCCTTCAAATCTGCCTCGTTTTCTGTTGTTGCCATTTGAAGCAATTCTTTCACATGTGTGTCAGTCAGAACAGATCGATGCTTTGATTTCACGTGTTTCAGGGTAGAAAACAAGGACTTTGTGTGTGTGTGTGTTTTTTTATGTGCGTGTTCACTTCGCTTGAGTTCAATACTGTATTTTCGTCAAATGCGCATGTGCGTGAGATGTATATACCGCAGGATTGGGCAATTAATTTTTACAAGGGGCCACACCAACGATAATATTTTAGGGCTGCACCGAAATGAAAATTTAATTTAAAACTCAATGAAATCCATAATTGTTTGTGTTATGCCTTTTGCCTTGGCACCATCACTGGAAAACTTTCCTGCCTTTTCAAAAAGGTGCGCATGCTCCGATTGACTACTTTTCTGCGCCGCGTTCTTCTCATATTTAGAAGGCAATCTTTGGATTTCAGGTGATAAATTAAACCGAATGTGGAGAAACTCTTTGCAGATACAACCCCTCTTGAAATTTCAGCATTGCATGTTTTGCAAATCGCTCTCCGCATACCGCAGACATGTTGCTCTTATCCAGATAACCGTGTGCTGCTGCGCTTTTTTATTGCGCCATTACAATTGTGTTTCTGCAGTGTTGTTTCGGTGATTTGGGGATTCCGGCCGAGAATTTTCGGTGCATCGCTGTAATTTATAATTGGCCTCACGCGGGCCGGATGTGGCCCGCGGGCTGTAGTATGCCCAGGTCTGATATACCGCAAAGTTTCCCAGTAGGGCCAAGCTTATTTAAGTCTTAAAAATCCGTATTGAACTCAAGCAAAGCGAACACGCACATTAAAAAACAAACACACACAAACTTCGATATGAACTTAAGAGCCGCATGCGGCCACCCCTGACCTAGGTAAATTATATGTAGTCGCTATTTTATTTTTTATTATAAAAAAAGATCTGGCTCTCCAGATCTACTTTGTGACTACAGCCTGTTATTTAAACCAACTGAGGAAGACATTAACAGCATGATAAAATGCATAATGTTAATTTACTGCATGCACACTACATTTCCATTCAGAAGGAGGCGTTGTTCTCACAATAATAAACTCTGGATCACCAAGGACCTGAAAAAAGTAATAAAAAAAATCTTCTTTCAGGAAGTAGGACCAGGAACAGATGAGGAAGAGGCAGTTCATCAATTAGTAGCAAAATGAGTTCTTTTTTTTTTAGATCCAGAGCTCTGTTTTGCAATAGATTCAGCATGAACGTTGTCATTGTCTCCACTCACCAACACTCTTGCCAAACTTTCTTCAAAATCAAATTTTTTTTTTTCTAAACTGTTATTTCCATCACTTCTCTCCTGCTCATCTCATCTCAACTCAGAAATTTAATGAAACTCAAACTTGCAAAGCTGTAAAACCTGATAGAAAATCAGTCTTCTCAATTACAGACAAACTGTCAGACAGACCTCGTTTGTGGGTCAGACAGACCTGCCTATCTGAACTTGAAAGACCTGGTCAACAACTTTGTGGAATCCGCCTGATCTTTACTGTGGCCAAAACCACGGAGATTATGGTGAACTTAAAAAGAAAAAGGACCACAGTCAGCCCCATTACAATCATCAATCAGGATGCTAAACTGGTTGACACTTACCTTTGGGTCCATCTCAATAACAAGCTGGACTGGATGGTCAGGAAAGGTTTGAGCAGACTCTACTTTCTAAAGAATGTCTATTAATGTTTTCAGCAAGATGTTAGAGATCTTCTGACAGCCTGTGGTACTGTCATTTTCACAGAGGTATGCTGGGAAAGAACAGTAACACTGGAGATAACTCAGCAAAATAACAAACTGATCAAGATGACTGGCTAAGCATTGGACTTTTATTGAGGTGGTGTTGAAATTCACATCTATTTTGGACAATGGAATGCATGTCCTGCATAAGGACGAGGAGATTCATCCAGCTCTGCTACTAGTCTATGTGTGGCAAAAAACTCAACTGAGAATATAGAAAAAAATCACCCTCAAGCACAAACAACCCAAGCATAAACAAAGCATTATCAACAAAACAGAGACATTAGAAATATATGATCAGAATGTTGAAATGTCTAAATTACAGCCTTTGTCTACACTTATAGGAACACAACACCAATACTGAGTAGATACTAACTTTGCATTCAAAATAAGCAAAATTCTTAATGCCATAGACTCCACAATTGACTTTGTTTCTGGTCCATCGTTACTTTACTCAATTCATGTAGATTTTTCAGGTGCACTTTCTGAATCACAGCAATTTCGGAATCATCATCATTGTGCATTTCACCACATAACAAAGGTCTGGTGGAAAGAACACACTGAACTCTCTGGCATGTGCATGAAACCAGTTTGATACGACTTTCAAGTCAAGTAAACATCAGTGAAGTCAAGTCTTGACTTGACGATGTGCATGAAACATGTTCGATATGACTTTTGCATTGCTACATGGTGCATTATTATGCTGGAAAGATGGCTGACTATGAAGTGATGTGCATTATCAGCACACAATACCATAAAATTATGGCATTCAAGTGATGACAGATTTAATGTATTTGATGACTTAAAGAGTCTACACTTATGTGAACTATTTCACATTTAGCTCGGTGTACTAGTTGGTTCTGCACTGTCAAATTGTTATTTGGCTGATTGTACTTTATTAAATTAATGTTGCTTGTATTTATAAACGTTAGTAAGTCCTGTCAGAAGGTTTGTATGTTTTAGTTGGATTTGTGACATTAAATGTTAATTTATGTTGTTTCTTGAACAAATATTGTTTTGTTTCAGTCACATGTGTACAAGTGTACTGTACTGTATATGGTTGATAGGACAAAAAAGCCACTTGACTTGATTTGATTTCCCACCAGTTTACCACCTCTTTAGCCTGGAGAGTTTAACCATAGAATAGCTATAGGATTCATGCGAAATTCTGATCTTTTTTATTTGTGTGCTTCAGAAGAAAACAAGAGTCAACTGTCAAATTCTAAAGGATAATATGTTCATCAATAAACTTTGCATCCCTTTGGTAACTAACATCATCTGTTTTCCAGGAAAGAATACACCAATTTTTTAGGAAAAAACCTTAAACCCTATTGATTCTGCTTTTCACTTCTAATTCTTCTTGCTTCTACACATTTGTTTAATTTAATACATTATAGCTTATTTAGTGCCAATAAATGTTTCTAGTCATAAATATTTTGTAACTGATGTCTGTGGCAAATAATATTTGTGATTTATATCATATAAAACACAAAAATGTATTTTAAAGTAAAAAATATTTGGCACTGTAAATGACATGAATATAGCATACCCATTATACTCCAACCCATAGTTCTGAACGTGGAAAAATACTGGTCAATATATATGTGTTTACTATTTGCACATAAGCATTATTGTATTATTTACCAGATTGCAAACTGCTCTATTTATTTATTAAAACTGGAAATTCTAATTATCCCAAAGGACAAACTGGTAAATGTAGAAAGTGACTCTATATATAAATATATTTCTACAACTCTCTAGGAATAAACAGATTCCTCCTTTGAAAGTCAAATATCATCCCTATAGTTACCAGACCCAGATGATTTGTATATCAGTGGTTCCATATTAGAAAACCATGAAGAACATGATCTATATATGTAGTGCATTCTAGTTAATATGACTGCAGAAGGACCTGTTAAACTATCTTGTCAACTTTTTTTACCTGAATCATTTTAGTGAATTTATGTTTGTGTTATAAAGCTTCTCTCTCTTTTACTCAAAATTTAAATCCACTAAGACACCATTAAAGTCATTAAATGACTTAACATGGATATACTTTCAAATCATTTCAAAATAATTCTAGGAAAGGATTATTTATTTATTTTTTTTAGCTTTTATCCTATCAACATTTAAACACAAGCCTCGTTGTCATCTCTTTATTTAGTATTGAATGTGGCAAAGAACCGCTACTTCAGACTGACTCACCTATTGCTGCCCAACCCCTAGTTCTGAAAGTGGAAAACTACTCATGTATATTAGAAACTTACAGGAAGGTTGTTTTGCACTGTGTGAAAACAAGACATTATTGTGTTGAAGAAGAGAGGACCCTTTGCCTTGCAAGATTAAGAAATTAATACATTTCCACAAAAATATATTTTTATAATTTATTTGTATTAATGGGGACAGAAATATGTTATATGGCCAAATGTATGTGGACACCTAGCTATCATGCCATATTGTTATGTGTGAACATCACATTTCAGATATAGATTTTAGACTTAGAGACTTTATTGTCAACAAAATTTGATGGGTAGAGTAACAAAAGAAAAAACTCAATTTAAAAGCATATATAATCTTTATTGTTCTGTAAAAACTTTCCACTACGTTGCAGGTACTACAGTCATAAATATTTAGATTAGTGCTATAAAAAATCAACACAATCAACACTTATGAAACACCATCACCAATCTCTGCATTCTTACGTTTTTCTATATTGACATTTAAATAGATTTTCTTTTCAGATTTTGTTGTTCTTGCTGAATATTGATCCAATACAACTGTCAGTTTGTTTAATAACTAATACCTAAATCATGTAGCAAATGTTTTATTTGGTGACTAAATACATGAGAATTTTTAGCAACACCAAGCTACCATGACTGGGTTCTTGCATTGCTCAGCTCATCTTGTCTCACTGTAAAACTTATAATCTCCAATTATAAATGCTTTCTTTGCTTGTACTTGCCTTTCTTTAAACATTTCAATCTGAAATTGACTCAATCAACATATTATGAAATAACTCACAAAATAGTGCAAAATTTTAAAAATGTATGGACCAATGTGGTTCCCAAATTATTTATAAACAGAAGAGGTAAAAAAAAAAAAAAAAGTATATGTTGGGAAGAGATGGTTGCAAATGTAGATATAAACTTTATTGTGTGTTCTGCTGCAAACTGTTATTGTATGCATGGGGTGCACTTTTTAACAACTAAAAATACAAATTGAGATATAATCTAAACTGAAAGACTCGAGTTTCTGAGAGAGAGCATACCTAGCATACTTAAACAAACAGCATCAGAAAGACCAAGGAACTATCAAAACAATTTTATCACAAGTATCTGAATTAGTATTGAGTTCATCTCAAATTTGAACATAACCGGCACAACGTTAAATCCAATATTAATCCAAATTAGATGCATAAAAATTTTTAAATATCACATCTATTTTCATTAATGAAATACAGAATATAAAAAAGAAATAATATAGTTAAAACAAATAGTTTCATGAGCTGTCTAATCAAATGCTAAAACCCCAGATTTTCAACATATTTTCTACTGCTGTACTTTTTACTGATTTTTTTAAAATACCAAATATCAAGGAGAAATGTAATACTGATATGCTTCGGTTAATCTTAGAAGTACAAGATGCACTATTCATATAGCAATGTACTGTCAACATATTAGATTCGTATTAAATGTTTATTTGAATGTTATTTACACTGTATCTTATCCTCCAAATGCATTTGTATGTAGGGACAGAATGTGCAAGCTGTACTGGACTGGCCTTGACACAGCAAGACTCATGGCTTCTGTTAGTGGTTCATCAGAGATTTCTGCATGCTCATAGTGTACTTCTCAAAAGCATTTAATGTAGGCCCTCTGGGTCACAACTGCCAGCAAGGTGTTCACCCATATAAGACAAGCATTAACTCATATCCCTTGTCTATAAAGCTTAGATCAGCTAAAAGAAAAAAGCCTTCCACTCAGGTTTAGACTAGATAATAATAAAGAGACCAGTAGTTCAGGAAGTGGAAACACCTTGTTAAGGAGAGGTTGAAGGACAGACTGGTTAAAGCTTGCTGCAGTGACTTGTGAAACCAATATTTTCTATAGTTGTGAGCTGAATACACTGAAAAGAACAAGCTACACCAGTCAAACACTATATACAGAAGCAAAAATATATACAGGATTATACTGGATTACCAAATCATAAGAATAGTAAAAATGTATAACACTAAAGAGAATGCGTTCTACAGGTTAGATACAAAACAACAATTACCCCCAAACTTAGAAAATTGCTCTGGCCCTCTGCTATGCTGAGAATGTCCATCTTCCTTCATATCTGCTGAAGGTTTTGCTCTACCCCTTTGCTATGTTGGTGACATTGTTTTGCAATGCTGAGAACATTTTCAGCTCTTCTACCTGCTGGGGATGTCACTCTGCATCCCTGCATTACTGATTACATCTTCCTGCCTCCCAGCACTGTTGATAACCTTTCCATCTAATTGCTCCACCTTGGACAGCAGTACAGTTGCTTTACTTCAAACCTTGCTTTTCCATCTTTCTTACTGTTCCTTCTCCTATTGCTTTTTTCTTCTCCCTTTTGTCTCAAAGAGAATGTCGCTCCCTCATTTGGCATCACAAATTATATAAGTCCTGCCTGTGGCCTCACAAAGTATTTGCTCTCCCCTTCGGCTCTTCCTTGAACTTTGTTCCCCTGGGAGCTCAGTCCTAGCAGTCACTCTGGAGAGGTCTTTGTGACCCTTCGGGGCTCTGTCAGAATCAAGCCAGAAGACTACATTTCCCATGATTGCACAAAGTCACAAAGGTTTTTTTTGGTCCTGATTTGCATGATTTAATTTGTCATTTCATGACTCATAAATATATACAGTTAACAAGTCTATGCTCAGGCCCAGGCTTGACCCTTTTTCCTTTCCATAATCTCAGGTTAGTCCTAGTGTTCTTTTAATATGTTATTTTTACAGGTATCCGCTAAAAAGGTTGGTACCGAGACACAAATTAAGCTCCCATTCAGGGGTTTCCGAGCATTTCAATAAACTACTTTATTATACGATGGACTATTTAACGATGTGCTATTTAACGTCGGTTATCTCGGTGCAGCCAAAGAAGAACTCGCTGCACCAACATATACCAACAATAACGGAGGGTGAGAGTGTGGAAGTGTAAATAGGAGCTGGTGAAGATGATAAACGAGCACCATATGTGCGCGATTGAAGCCGGGAGCTTCAGAGAAAGCGGCCGAGAAAGCACCTGACACGCTGAAGGGGGCCAAAGAGGGCATGGCAGACGGATTCCTGACAGATAAACATGTACAGTGGAACCTCGGGTTACGAATTTAATTCGTTCCGGTACTTTATTCGTAACCTGAAAAGTTCGTATCCCGATACAAATTTCCCTATAATAATGAACAGAAACTTCGGTTATTCGTTCTGGACAACCAAAAATATTACTTAAATAAAAATAAAGCCAATATTCACTAATATTATTTACTTTTACAATGTTATATTAAAATCATACCACATAAAAACATACAAAAGAGGAAAAGATCTTTAGCGGGTACTTTCCCTTTGAGAAGACTCGCTGCAGGAGGTGACGTTCGTAGAAGGGGGAGGAGGGAGAGTTATTGTTTGGAAGGAGAATCTTATTATATTATATTATTTATATATTATTATATATTATATTATAGAATATTAAAGACAGTGTTATTAACACGAACGCTGAGACAATTGTTGCATTAGAGGGAAAATGAGAGCTGTTTCTTTAAGGCTACTATCAGTTGGTATTGAAGTCCAGAGTGAAATTCATTATGGGTATTGTACTTCGGAAAAGACTGTAACCCTGCTAATCTATCTTCATAAAAACAAGTAAAGTGGTTATGCATCGGCTAATGTTCATCATTCCACGAGCATCAACTAACGAGTTGTTACGCTGCTGCCGGGAAAAGTTCAAGCGGATAAGTAACACGATGCTCTCGCTAGGGACACAGGATGCTAACTGATGTGACGAGCTGTGTGGATAGAGCAAAAACAACCAACCTGCCTGCGATTTTTTGGTGAGCGACGTTCATATCCCAATATGTTGTTCGTAACCAGGGGCAAAAATTTTGATGAACTGGGATTCGTATCCTGAATTATACGTATGCCAGGGCGTTCGTAACCCGAGGTTCCACTGTATT
>MU545793.1:8091682-8115554 GCA_024362625.1 Silurus asotus
TTTTTTTTTTTTTTTTTTTTTTTTTGGTTCATTTCATATTGAGCTATGTGAAACCAAAGAAAACCCTGTAGCAGCCACAACAAACACATACGCTTTTCCTCTGAGTTGGCAAATTGACTAACATGTAAAACCAGGCATCTTAATAGCAATTATCAAATGCTGCAATGCTGTTGTAGACAATCCTGTTGATTTCCTTTGCGTATGCATGTAGGTATTTATTTAATTTATATGTGCATGTAGTGTATATTCTACAACAGTGTTATTAGAATGCAGCTGTTCATAGAATGGGTGATACAGAGAAGGACACTGGACTTGTGATTATGAACAAGTGAATAGTTTAGGCAAACTATACTTAATAGTTTTCTTATAATTACGCTGGTTAGCGAGCTGACAGTAGTAATTTTTTTATGACACTATAAATGTACAGTTTTTCCAAAGGTCACAGATTGTGAATGGAAGCATGGTGTAATGGTGATAACATTGTCTGTGGCTGCTAGCCAAGAAAATGATCTAAATCCCCCAATTGCCAGATAATTGCAGTGTAAATTGAACATCAGTAGAACATGTTAGAGATTATTCCACATTGTCAAGGTTTTGTTTTAAACTAAATCTTATGAGTACACAGTCTTTTTTTATATACAGGAATCTGTTATATACAGCATATACTGTTTAACCATGAATGAGTTATTAACAAAGTGCAGTGGCTGCTGAACGTTTTGACCTATAAAAGAGGCAGTTGGACTAGCTGAACTCTGGCTTTATGACTGTATTTATTAGCTATATGAAAATGAACAAAAAAGCAAAAGTCATGATGTTGTGTGTTTTGTAAAACTACGGTATATAAAAAATGTATACAACTCAGATTTTGTATTGTCATCTGTAGCCCTGCACTAATGTGGCTGATGTTTGCATCAGAGTCTAAAATAGTGCCTGCTGCTCCAGCCACATCCTGCTGAAATAGGGTATAATGTTTTTGGCAAGCAATGCACTACACAAAGACAGGGTAGAGAGCTGCTTATAAAAACAAATTTGGTGTTCATGATTAAATAAGCATCACCCACTGAAGTCACCAAACATAGCTCAAGTTAATATTAACTTTAGAGGAGTTTTAACATTAGCTTTTCTTAAATGTAACTCAGTAGCTTATATACTTCACTCAGTCTTTAATGCATGAAGTGATTGCAACCTAAAAGAGGTCATTCAAAAGGCTATTCTGTATTTCTTTATTCATTACAATGGCGATATCTAACACTTTACCTTCTTTCAGTGGTATGGAGATGGATAATTATGATCCAGAGGTGCAGTTGAAATTGTCTTGTCCTGTATCAGAAAAAGTCGGTAAACAGGGCAAAACTCGAGAGAGAGGCCAGTGGTCAAATAAAATCGAATTTCTCCTGGCAGTCGCTGGGCAAATCATCGGCCTAGGAAATGTGTGGAGGTTCCCATACCTGTGCTACAAGAATGGTGGAGGTAAGTGCAATATTCAGATATTAAAGAATAAAGCAGAAATAATTTATGATATAAAGTGTATAATACGTAGCTCAAATGCATCACATTTCTGTTGAACTTTTTGAGTCAATTCCAAAATGAATTCCCCATTAATCTATACTTTGAACCATTGGAACACCGAAATGCTGCATTCAGTACTGAGAAAGGGGTCATTTTCAAATATTTGGCCCACAAAATGTTTTGATGGGTTTCAGTCCCATTGCACCAGAGCAACATTAAAAGGTTTTAAAATACCTGTGTGGACTATCTTTGGAATGACACCAGTACTTCTAGTGCCTCTAGATTTCAGTGCTCCATTTGACACCATAGATCATAAAATAATTTTAGACCATGAATGTAAAACACATTTTATATTACATGTCACATTTTACACATTGGTCCAATTTAATGTGGGTCTAGCTATCTAGCTATCTAGCTATCTAGCTATCTATCTATCATATTACAGTGGGGAAAAATCTTTAGTTATAAATAAAAATGTAAAAGTTGAATTTTTCATTGCATAATTTCTAATGGTTTTAAATTCTTTCTGGCTGATTTATTATACTACATTACACAATCGTTCAGGACCATTATGTGAGATCTACTTGAAGAATCACTAGGGATTGCCCAACAAGCAGCGCCCAAAGCTAGACCTGTCTTCCAGTTGATCTCAAATATTACACCTATTGTAGTGTATTTAGCCAAAGAAAGGCTGTGGTAATGTCAGGATTTGGGCCAATCCGGAACCAATTTATTCATTTTCAAATGCAAACATGAAACACTTTTAAGCGTAGAAGGTGCTGCCTATACTTTACTTATTTTAGGTGTTTGTATACTTTTTTTCTCTTTTCCATATTTTATTTTTTTACTTTTTTTCTTTAATAATTACATTAATTCATAGTTATAGTTATGTAACCACTTTGAAATGCCTTTGTGTGAAATGTGCTGTATAAATAAACTCGCTTTGCCTAAAATTATGGCTTTGTTTTTCAGGAGTGTTTTTCATTCCATATTTGGTCTTCTTATTTTTCTGTGGCATTCCACTGTTCCTTATGGAAATATCATTGGGTCAGTACACCAGTCAGGGCAGCATCACCTGCTGGAGGAAAATCTGCCCCCTATTCGAAGGTAAGCCTATACATTCTGGTCTATAATGTACTTAATATTTATAATTGACACTTCCTTCTATGACCACAAATATACAGAAACTAAAGAAAGAATGTTTGTTTCGGTTTCTCTTCACAAATCTAGAATTGTCAAAAGAGCAATTTGCAAGCAGAATACTGTGATTTGATTCAATAGAAAATAAATCTAAGTATGTATTTTAATGTATTAATGACACTTAAGTATTGTAGTAGTTATTAAGTTTGTGGATGACTGCATGCCAATTTGTGCACTCTAGTGACCTGTAATTTTCTTTCTATTTATTAATTAAACATAGAAAATCCTTTAAAACAATTCTACAATTCAAGTTAGATTTGCATTTAAACCATGCAGAGAACACTGACTATACTTGTTGTTCTTTGACTTCTGTCAAAAAGCAGGTGTGGCACTGATTTTATTGGAATGATTGCCTGCAGCAACATAGCAGATAAGTCTCCTTGTAGAGTCGGCTCTGATTGTGGTCGACAAAATGCACAGCAATCATCACTCCTTTAATCTGTTAATTAGTAGATATGACCTGTATCCTATATCCTATAACCACAACTACACAGATGTTATTTGGCTAGTGGACTATTTTAGCACTGCAGTGCCTGTGAACTGTCAGCAGTTCAGTGTCCATGCTGAGGAACAGTCCAACCACAGCGCTTATTTATTGATAAAGGGCCTGGAGACGATTAACACATGCTGTCCATTGAAATCAAGGAAAGGAAGTAGCTAAAAAGGAGGAGTATTAAATAATATGGGCAGAGGAAGTACAATAGATCCCAGCAACACTGCTGCACCTGATACACCTGACCTCCAGCAGCATACACACCATGCCATGTCAGTGTCACTGCTGTACTGAGGATTGTCCAACTGAAATTATATTTTTTGTGATACTTACCTTATTTTTTGGCAGGGGGCAAATCGTGCATAGCAATGAAAAATTGAATATTAAAATATTTTATGAACATGTATTTATGGCTTGGTATACAGTGAATAAGGTATTTGGTTAGCGATAAACAAGTTTGTTTGCAATTCAACTTTCAAGCATAAGATTCTTATTTATGTGCTGCATATAACCAATGCACAACATACATAACATTTGACTTCAAGGATTAATTAGATATTCTTTGTGTGGTTTATAGTATTTTTTATTTATTTTTTATGAAGAACTATATTTCCAGTAAAATACTTAAATGAGAAATGTCAGATAATCTTTATTTCCTTTTTGTAGGATTGGGCTATGGATCTCAGGTGGTTGTGTTATACTCCTCCATCTACTACATCATCATTTTGGCTTGGGCATTCTTCTATCTTTTTTCTTCCTTTAGTGCTGTGTTGCCGTGGGCTACGTGCAGCAATTCCTGGAATTCTGGTATTTTATATTATTAACATATACCACATATAATCAATGCCAAATTGAACATAATAATATCTGGGCTGTTTTGTCTTGAATAGGATATAGAAAGCAGCCTCGTCATCATTATCTTTATTATTTACATTCTGATTGTAGGATATTTAGGCAGTAGATTAGAGTATTTTACTATAAATTTGACAGTTAAACAATGTATGTTCCACTATCAGAGCTGGCTTCATACCACCATTAAGATGGAAGAGCCCAATATGAAATCATATTTCATGATTTAATTACAGTGTTGAAAATGCAATCATCCTATGTTATTATGCAAATAAACAAGGTGTACTGAAATCTAATTAGTAGTTAATAAAAAAAAAAATGTTTTAAATAAGATTCCAATACATAGTTGAAATATTACAGTACACAATTAAGTACTGTGCTTAATATTTAACATTTCAGTTATGTTTTAAAAAAAACATCTAATCTAGGGTGACAAATTTTAACAGATAAAGGGATCCAGAGTGCAAGTTTCAGAACTGTATTGTATTGTAAAACTAATATTTTACCTTATTTTATAATTAATGATTATATTTCTATTAATAAATTTTATTATATTTAACATAAAACTCCATAAAAACAATTCCCTATAAGGTTTTTGGTATATCGTGCTGTCCGTGAGAGACCGGGAAAATCAGCCAAACAAATTAGTTATGTAGCAAATGCAATTCCGCAATAAACCGGGGACGCGAGATTCGCAAACACGGTAAAGCGGGGGATTACTGTAATGTAAATATACATGTAAATGTAATGTTTTGCAGTATGGCACTATGTGCATTGTTATTTTGGGGCTCTGTTTTCTCTCTACAACAGAAACATGCACTGAATTTGACAAAATGGATAATTCGAGCATACCAGAGAATGCAACCTCACCAGTTACAGAGTTCTGGGAGTGAGTTGTTTTTCAAATGTAATTAAAATACATTTTGTTGTATTATTAAATGTATTAGAAGTTATATAGCCAAATATGGTTTGTTTTTTCAAGGAGGAGAGTGTTGAATCTTACAGGCAGCGTGTATGAGCTGGGCAGTGTGAGGTGGGAACTGGCTCTGTGTCTCCTCTTGGCTTGGATCATCTGCTACTTCTGTGTGTGGAAGGGAGTGAAATCAACAGGCAAGGTGAGAGCGCGTATTCAGAAAATTCAGACCATTATGGCTTTAGTAACTTTTTTAAATGTTAGCATTTTACTTTCACTTAGTTGACTGAGAGCTATTTCTTACTTTCTCAGGTGGTCTATTTCACTGCTACCTTTCCTTATATAATATTGGCAGTGCTGTTGGTGCGTGGACTCACCTTGCCAGGGGCTGTTGATGGCATAATTTTTTATCTCTATCCAGATCCTGCACGCCTTGCAGACCCACAGGTATGTGAAGTCACTGAGTTAGAGATAATATACACTGCATGGAGAGAAACCTACATTTTTCTTAATGAACATTTTGCATAATGCTCTATTTGGATTTTTTGTGGAAAAATTAGGAAAAGTTATTATGTATTCCAAATGTACATAAACTTAATTATTAACTATTAATTATTAAACATTAATGATTTGGATTTAGGGAATCATTAAAGAGTTTGCAGATGTTGTTTTGTCAGATGGTCAGTGAGTACTGAAGGCTCCTTCTTTCACTGTATGTAGGTGTGGATGGATGCTGGAACGCAGATTTTTTACTCCTACGCTCTCTGCATTGGGTGCCTCGTGGCTTTGGGAAGCTACAACAAATACAATAATAACTGCTACAAGTGAGTTTCTAGAAGAAAATGTATTTTTTTCCATGGCATCTGTCGAGGGCTGGGATATTAGGCAGCAAGTGCACAAACAAATCAGTAACTGTTGACACCCATCTACCACTGAAAGCTCTCATGGACACATGATCTTTTACATCATGTGGACATCATGGGTCCATGTACATTACATACTTGTGGTAGAGATACACACTTGGAAGCTGGTATGGTCACGTGACTTTCCGGTGTGCAGCGTGGAGACCAGGTAAAGATGGATGCTGAGGCGACTGACACTGAACTGGTAGCCAAACAAAGCGCTATCTTTTTTAAATGCCGACATTTTAGCTTTAAAATAAGCAACGCTGAGCAGAGAGCGGTACTGTGCAAGATTTGCTCAATTAAAGTTGCTACATCACGTTGCAATATGACAGATCTGTAACAGATTTTACTGTTTCGGGTTGGAAGAAAGAGATGACAGGCGATGGTTCAAGACAGAGCTTTTTTTTTATTTTTCATTCACTTTTGACCCGCTGCTTTCCTCATACTCACGCCGTGACGCACACCCACTCATATATATATTTATATATATATATATACACACATATACACACACACACACAGGGAGTGCAGAATTATTAGGCAAGTTGTATTTTTGAGGATTAATTTTATTTGAGGATTTAATTTGAACAACAACCATGTTCTCAATGAACACAAAAAACTCATTGATATCAAAGCTGAATATTTTTGGAAGTAGTTTTTAGTTTTAGCTATTTTAGGGGGATATCTGTGTGTGCAGGTGACTATTACTGTGCATAATTATTAGGCAACTTAACAAAAAACAAATTTATACCCATTTCAATTATTTATTTTTACCAGTGAAACCAATATAACATCTCAACATTCACAAATATACATTTCTGACATTCAAAAACCAAACAAAAACAAATCAGTGACCAATATAGCCACCTTTCTTTGCAAGGACACTCAAAAGCCTGCCATCCATGGATTCTGTCAGTGTTTTGATTTGTTCACCATCAACATTGTGTGCAGCAGCAACCACAGCCTCCCAGACACTGTTCAGAGAGGTGTACTGTTTTCCCTCCTTGTAAATCGCACATTTGATGATGGACCACAGGTTCTCAATGGGGTTCAGATCAGGTGAACAAGGAGGCCATATCATTAGATTTTCTTCTTTTATACCCTTTCTTGTCAGCCACGCTGTGGAGTACTTGGACGTGTGTGATGGAGCATTGTCCTGCATGAAAATCATGTTTTTCTTGAAGGATGCAGACTTCTTCCTGTACCACTGCTTGAAGAAGGTGTCTTCCAGAAACTGGCAGTAGGACTGGGAGTTCAGCTTGACTCCATCCTCAACCCGAAAAGGCCCCACAAGCTCATCTTTGATGATACCAGCCCAAACCAGTACTCCACCTCCACCTTGCTGGCGTCTGAGTCGGACTGAAGCTCTCTGCCCTTTACCAATCCAGCCACGGGCCCATCCATCTGGCCCATCAAGACTCACTCTCATTTCATCAGTCCATAAAACCTTAGAAAAATCAGTCTTGAGATATTTCTTGGCCCAGTCTTGACATTTCAGCTTGTGTGTCTTGTTCAGTGGTGGTCGACTTTCTGCCTTTCTTACCTTGGCCATGTCTCTGAGTATTGCACACCTTGTGCTTTTGGGCACTCCAGTGATGTTGCAGCTCTGAAATATGGCCAAACTGGTGGCAAGTGGCATCTTGGCAGCTGCACGCTTGACTTTTCTCAGTTCACGGGCAGTTATTTTGCACCTTGGTTTTTCCACACGCTTCTTGCGACCCTGTTGACTATTTTGAATGAAACGCTTGATTGTTCGATGATCACGCTTCAGAAGCTTGGCTATTTTAAGACTGCTGCATCCCTCTGCAATATATCTCACTATTTTTGACTTTTCTGAGCCTGTCAAGTCCTTCTTTTGACCCATTTTGCCAAAGGAAAGGAAGTTGCCTAATAATTATGCACACCTGATATAGGGTGTTGATGTCATTAGACCACACCCCTTCTCATTACAGAGATGCACATCACCTAATATGCTTAATTGGTAGTAGGCTTTCCAGCCTATACAGCTTGGAGTAAGACAACATGCATAACGAGGATGATGTGGTCAAAATACTCATATATATATATATAAAGTTGGTGTTGAGCAGTGTCATGCCAAAAACATTTTGTTCGCTTTTCCAGGTCCAGGTTTGGCTTTCATTGCATACCCCAGGGCAGTTGCAATGATGCCTGTATATATATATATAAAGTTGGTGTTGAGCAGTGTCATGCCAAAAACATTTTGTTCGCTTTTCCAGGTCCAGGTTTGGCTTTCATTGCATACCCCAGGGCAGTTGCAATGATGCCTGTTCCACAATTATGGGCTATTTGTTTCTTTCTTATGATTATTTTACTAGGACTGGACAGTGAGGTGAGTGCACATCTGCACATGGTTTACCTTTAGTTTTTCTGTGATCAAATTTCTATAAGCACTGTCCAACACTTCTCATTTCAGTTTGTGTGTTTGGAGGCACTGACGACTGCTGTAACCGACATGTACCCCTCATTCTTCCTCTTTGGTCATCGGCGCAAAGGATTCCTACTGGTTATTTGTTTAGTGTGTTTCCTGTGTGGCCTGGTTATGGTAACAGAGGTGATTATGAGAAATCATCTTGAAATTGCTATTAATCTTGTTATTGTAAAACTATTTGTGTTGTATTTTAACTATAAATATAAAATTACTTTTTAGTGATTTTTACTTTTTGTTTGCATTTTTCAGGGTGGCTTGTATATTTTCCAGTTGTTTGATTACTATTGCTGCAGTGGGATGACACTTCTTTTATTCGCTATTCTGCAGTCAGTGTGTGTAGGGTGGGTCTATGGTGAGTACTCCATATTTGTTTGTATCTGTTTGATAATATGGTTATTCAAATGCAATGTTGCAGCAGTTTTGACAAATGCACATGAAAAACTTAGGCAGCAGTTATCTCTACCGTGCACCTTGTCATCAGTACATCAGTAATCCCCTGCTTTACTGCGGTTTGAATCTCGTGCCCCAGTTTATCTCAGAATTGCATTTGCTACATTACTAATTTGTTTTGCTGATTTTACCGGTCTCTATAGCACGATAGACCAACAAACTTATAGGGAATTGTTTTTATGGAGTTTTATGTTGAATTAATGAAATGTATTAATAAAAATATAAGTTGAAATTATATAATGAAGTAAAATTTTAATACAGTACTGTATACATAAAATAGCATTATGGGGTGTTGTCGGTTTATTGCGTTCTTTTCTTTATGCGGTTTTGGAACGTAACCAACACGATAAACGGGGGATTCCTGTACTTGCTTTAGCCTACAATCAGAATTTCAAACCTCTTTGTCTTCTTTTTTCATCACATATAGAAAGTGTAACACACCCACACTTGGGAATCAAACTGCATTCCATCAAAACTTTAGAAACTTGTCTGGTTGTCAGCATTCCAGTTTTTTACAAAATGTTTAGACAGGGTTTTACTCAAGCTTTCACTACACTGAAGGGGAAACAAAAGGTGTAGCAATCAAGAAATAAACATTATTACACCCGCTCTCAGTTGCCTTCGCAATCAGACTGTGTTCTCCAAATAGACACGGAAATATAATGTTTCCAGACTGCCTGACGAACGCACATAATATTTTAGGGAATGTACAGTCTGTTAAGGATTTCTGTAATTTTGTGGAATATATTAAGTTTTAAAAATCCTTAATTTCTTGTAGGTGCTGATCGTTTTTATGAAAAAATTGAGGACATGATTGGCTACAAGCCACTGTTCTTGATCAAATATTGTTGGAAGTACCTCACCCCTTTATTTTGTACAGTGAGTATCTCTTTAAAAGAACATGCGTTTTTAAGTTTGTAATTGGGATCTATTATGGACTGTTGGAAAAATACTGGGATTTATCAGTAAATCCAGATTTATTCACACTAGTAAATTACAAGATGTTATTTTTTAGATATATATAGTCAAATTATCCAGAATTTTTTGCATTAAAATAATTTGGTTTTGACATTTGAGACTAATATATATTACATTTTACCTGTTTATAAATAACCCCTGAAGGTTTAACCTTTTCAAGATTTTCTTCGCATGCATCTTTTTGTCTATAGGGTACACTTGTCTTCTCTCTGATCAAATTTACTCCTTTGAAGTTTAACAATGTTATTGAATACCCATGGTGGGGTTATGCCATTGGTTGGTGGTTCACACTCTCATCAACTCTGTTGGTTCCTCTTTGGATGATCTATGTGTTTCTCACTTCTAGTGGATCACTGAAACAGGTATGTACCGTTCAGACCTTTAGACAGAATGCTGCATCATTAACCAGAGAAGTCTTTTACTACTAAATAAATTATTTTATACATGAATCTAATTCACAAATGTAATTGTCATTTGTTCAATATTTACTGTAGCATATTTGAGTATATAGGAATTACAGCACTTTGTTTAAAACATAGAGGAGCAACAGCAACTGTAAAAATTAACATATTCTTAGGCTTTAAATTATATTTAAAAATAAATTAAAGGTAGTTTACTTTTAGTATACTTTAAACTGTACATGTACATGGCCATGACTTCTCTTCAGTTGTTTTCTGTGGTGTTCTGGGTGTGAATTCTCAGGGTCTCTGAGCCCACCAGTGCATTCTTTATTTTTTTTTCCAAACACAAATAAACCATGCCTAATGTTGATCACTCTGATGGGTATATCAAGAGTTACTAGCAACAAATTCCAAAAGCTACACTTGATCTCTCGGTTTTAAATGTGCTTACATGCAAGTGGAAAGATTTGTGAGTAGCACACATCTGTTCATGGGATGACTAAGCAGCTAGTTCTCAAATTACTTTTGCCAACTAAAAAACATAAAAAAGGTGCTGTAATTCCTACCCAGTTTTAATGGAAAATACTCTCAAAATAAAGCGAATATCATATGAAATTTATATTAATCATTTAAATTTTATCACTAGGTTCAATTTAATGTACTGTGATACAAAACAATAAAAAAAACACTAACTAGGTCACTGTACACAATACCATGCCTGGTTCTCTGTATACATTTTTGACTTATTGTAACATTTGACCCTCCTTAGCGACTACGGGCTCTCTGCACTTCAGCAAGTGACCTTAGATAAACACTATGCAACTGGAAGCTATGTGGGAATTCTTGCCCTATTAAACAGCAAGGACATCCCTGCAGCACAAAAGACAATAGTTAAGTCAACCATGCATATTTAAAAAAATGCACTTTTATACTGGTCTGTGGCCTCTCCTCAACTGTAAATGCTGTGAAATTAGTGTACTACATATGTAGATTTTTTTTCTATCAACTGTATCAGTCTGCAAAAAAATGGAAAAATTTGTTGGAGACAAATCACTTTTTGTGAATGTGTAGAGTACATTTTGCAAATCAAAACAAAAAACTGGTAGCAGCCCATCTTAAAAAGGCTATATCTGGTGAAAAACAGCATTATGAGCATATGTAGTTTACATTAATAAGGAATTTTATTGAAAAAGTGTGTAAAAGGAAAAAAATACTTCAGTTTTTATAACATTTATTGTAATTTCTTTGGCAGAAAGCTTGATATTTTAAAGACAGTCGAAAGTAAAGTCATACAGAACATAAAAAAACAAACCGTTAAAGTTGTATTTATATCCTGTGATATCCTGTGCATTTACATGGATATCGCCGTGGATTCTCTTGTCGATAAAATTGTTTGCTGGTAATTTGTAAGTAGGGTTATGTTTTATTGCAGTAAGGTTTAGTGACTTTCAACTGACTTGAAAAACAACTCCTAAAAATTGTTACACAATTAATCCTTTATTCAAAAACTTGGCAAACATTGTGTGTGGTTGAGCATGTGAATGTGTGTCTCTGCCTTGATGAATAACAACTGCTTTTGGTAAATACTTATTTATTTAAGAACATTCTTAATATAACATTGACAGACTAACCTATTTAGCATTGCGATGTTTCATGGAACAGTCTATAGATTTTTGTTTTGAAATAAAATAGCCTTGATCATTTCAGATCGTTATAATTGCAAGAAATACTCTACATATTTACAGACAGTTATTTACAATCACATCACAAATATACATGTTGTATAACAAAGCTATGCTCTGTAAAGTTTAAGAGCCTTTTGATCACCTAAACAGTGATGGAAAACTTTATCGCAATATTACTGAGATTTAAAGTGCCTTTTTAGCATATTAAATTCTGCTTGTTTGCTCACTCCACTGTGTTCAGAGAACCTGTGTAACCAGACTCTTTATAAAACAGGAAAAAAGCAGAACCTTTGCATTAAATAATTAACCATTCCAGACATATGTAGTGTTTATACATGACAGTTCCTGCCAGATTTGGCTTCTTGGTGCTTGTTAATCTTAATGGGAAATGTTTTTTTTTGTTCTTGCAAAAAGATTCAAAGTCAGAAGTTGTGTTACCTCATTGTTGTTTTATCATTTTTTTTTCATTCCTACACTAATAATCAAAATTGAACTTAATTTGGTCATAATTAAAAATAGTTGATTGTCTAAAATGATATAAAGGCACCGAAAACCGAAAACTATCGGTGTAATGCCTCGAAAATAAGGGCCGATGACAGACTGTGACTTGATTAATGATACTAAAATTGTGCTTGGACAGCACATTATAAATTGTACTATCAACCCCAGTGCAACCCTAAAAACGTAAGTATGCAGGTTAATGTAGTGTATAAATGTTTTTGCTGAACTTGCATATAGAATTGAGAAGCCTAGCTAAGTGTTGGTTGTCATACACTGGAAATGTCCCTGTTCTAGTACACACACACAAATGTGAGAAGTGGCAGTCTAACTGGAAAAATACTATTTATGTATGCAAGTTACTAAGAAATATTTTATAAGAAACATTGTACTAAAAACTTGGTAGGGTTTTCATTTTTGTGGTATTTTTTTTTTTTTTTTTTTTTTTTTTTTTTTTTTGAGGTTCAACTCAAGAAACTTAATTCCAAGAAAAATTCCTTTTGAGATTCATGTTGCCATTATTGCATCAAGAAATTCCAGTAGATTGTTCAGCTCTCCTTTCATGCAAATTTCCTGTTGTGCCACATCCCAAGTGTTCTACTGAATTTTGATCTGGGGATTGGCCACTAAAGAACACGGAGGTTGCCATGTCATGAATCCAGAATGAAACATGTATAATTAGTAAGGTGTGGCATAAAAACATAAATACAATGTTCAGTTTGTTTTAACAGGTATGCAAAGTAACATTACCATTAAACCATTACACCGTCCCGATCTGCTTGGACTGTTGGCACAAGGCAGTCTGGGTTAATTCATTCATGTTGTTGGTGCCATATTCTGATTTACCATTTGTGTGCCTTATCAGAAATTGGTGCCTTTTGTTGTGTCTGTGCCCACTGCAGGCTCAGGCTTCTGTTCTTGCGTATAGGAGTGAAACTTTGATGTGATGATCTGTTGCTATAGCCCATTAACCACAATGTATGCCATGTTGTGTGAGATGTTATTCCACTCATAAAAAGTGTATGGAGTAGTTGTCTGAGTTACTGTAGCTTTTCTGTTCTGAGTAATTACTAGAAACTGTTGTGTGTGAGTGGCAATCCAAGAAAATTCTAGGAGCACAAACAGAAATATTCAACCAGGCCCATCATACACCAGCAATCAAACACTAGGATCACAGTTTTTCTAATTCTAAAATTAGATTTAAACGTTTAAAAAAACACAATAAATAAATCTGCTGTGGGCATATTCTGTATCTGCAAGATTGCATTGCACTGCTGCCACACAATCTACTGATAATTGTAATAATGACTAGGTGCACAGGTGTTCCTATTAATTTTGCTCAGTGTATATATTTCTTTGTAACAATATGGATTTTTTTTATATTACATGTCTATAAAGAAATATTTTTGAAACTGAAATGTCCTGAAAAGGTTTTTGGGAATACATATTTGTTGTAAATTGTGATGTACAATTGGTAAAATATCTGATTGTGTTTGGCAATTTATTGAAGAGTTTTGTACTGAGCTAAATTTCATATAATTGGTGCATTACAATGTCTTTTAATGCAATAAATGGTACATTAATGGTAACACTATTATGTAATTAAAGGTACTTTTGTTCTCCAACTATGACTTCTTGTATTAATAGACAGGTGGATGATTTTGCCTTTTGATAAACATTGCAAGTGAGAGGTTTATTATTTCATGTACACATTGATGTGCTGATTTTTATCAGACTTTATCATTCTTGATAAAGTAGCCTATGGACCTAAAACAACTCAATGTTAAAATAAATGTAATTTATAACTACTAATATTTCCAGGGTACATTTTATATTAAAAACTAACAACAGCAAATAAACTGGGATAAAATATAAACAATGCGGTCTGCAATAAAGTACAATTCTGATTCTTCTGTCTGGTGCTGAAGATTTTTGCATGACTACCAGTATTTTTCTCCAAAATGTGGGCATACTGCCCTCTACTGACTAAAAGTTGTACTGCTCCATAAAATAAATAATTAATAATAAGTGTGTACATGTGTGGGGTGTGTATGTATGTGTGTGTGTGTGTTATATATATATATATATATATATAAAATGCACATTGGAAGTTTAATATACTATTTTTTGTTTGTCCATATTAAGATTCTGCCTTCTATTGACTGCCCTCTATATGTCTATAACTACATTTATCACATTTGTAGATATCTTTGCAACCTCACATCTCCAGGTTCCTTGGTTGATCCTGAGCCTGGGGTTATTTTCTGAGTGGAGTATCTCTGTGGTTTCCTTCAACAAGAAATGCAGGAAAGTGGGTTGGCTGTGCTAACTTTCCCCAAGGTGTGTATGTATATGTGCCTTGTACTGTGAGTTCAATTTTTAAATTAACGTCAATTTTCAAGAATTACTTTGTGAATACCGTCTTACATCAGGAGATGCCAAAATTAAAATTGCAAGCATGGTGACTTTGAAACATTTTATTCATCCAACAAGGAGTGTGCAAAAAAGAGTAAAGCCACAGCCTTTCAGTTGGCCAGATAGTCTTGTCCATGTTCCCATAGGGAAGGTTGCATTGTGTGTCAACTGATTAGGAAGGACAAAGCTGGTTAGACAGGCAGTACAGTATTTGAGTCCAGCTATCCAATGTAGTTATTTGTCTAAACACAAACATGCTGACAAACCTCCCCACAACGTCTAGCTCAAGACTAATATTGAAATCATTCCAAGCCACTAATATTTTACCACATTATGAAATACACATTATACAGTACCAACTTTTAATCATTGAATTGTTTACATTATACAAATGCCTTGCTAGGTTCAGATGTACAGTGGGGTCCAAAAGTCTGAGAGCACTATTGATTCTTGCTTGCATTCTTTCCTAAAGTAATACAATTTTAATTATAAATTATATTGTTGAAAAAAAACTTTTGTACAAATTAGAATTTTTGGAATATTGACATGACTTTAAGAGTTTTTAGTAATTTGTACTTCACAAGTTGGTATAAAACCTAAGAAACCATTTTAGATCTAATCCAACAGTGTGATCTGAAGACAAGCATCAATAAAGGAGATTATGCATAAAAAAAAAATCTGCCTATTTGTTCAAAGCAGTTAACACAATCCATATCACAAAATAACTTACATTTAAATAGGAAACAAGAACTTGAATAGCAAATATTGCAGTTATTGAATATTTACTTTTTTGCGCTTTAAATGCTTCTAAATACGGACCTGCGGATGAAACCTACGGATTATTTCTTATTTTAAATGTAATCAAAATCCCAGTGACTTTTAGACCCCACCATATGTGATGGAGGTTAGATGTTGAATACCAGTGGTCATGTGTGCATTTTGTCTGCTGGAATGCCATTTAAGTTTATACTCTTCAGAGACCTTTGCTCTTATACTTCTTATCTTGTCTGAGCCTTCTTCTTTTGGGTTCTGAAAGATAGCAGTAATGTCACTGTGAAAAGGGGCTGACCATGCATTTCAATACTGCACTCTGCACACAGTACATGAGGTCAAAACCAGCCTGCAACTGCACAGCATTACAGGCATAGCAGAATGGACTGTGGACCATTAGGGGCCATCCTGGCTTCTCCGAGGCCTTTTCACAGCCTTGCAGTTTTGATCTATCACTTCACAATCTTCTTTACTCCTTTTTAATCGGTTCATCTGTGGTGGCACAAACATATTACCTCATAAATATGCAGAAAATAATAATAGCCCATGATGATAATTTAAAGATGTAAAGACAATCTCAGCATGATGTACAAATGCTTACGCTGCAGCAACTCGTCCAACAGGGCACAATTTCAATTCGAATCAAGTATCTTATATATAATACAATAAAATTATAATTGAAAATAACTGAGCTTAACAGTAGCTCTGTGACAAGCTAGAATTAAGAAAAGATTGGGACAGTTTTGTACCTTGGCATCATGTTCTGCAAACCTTTGGAACATATTGGCATAGATCTTTTTATCACGCTCATGGTGTTCTCGTATCTTGCGTTGACAGACCGCAATCTGGCAGCGGGCTGCACGGTTGGTGGGGTTAACCTTCAGAACTTGCCGGAAATCCACTAGGGCCAGACTGAAGTCATTTCTCAGCAGTCGAGCCTCTCCGCGCCGATACAGTGCCTTTTCATTCGCAGAGTCCAGCTCTACAACCTGGCAAAAGCCAAAGCAGTTCAAATCATACACATTCACAAAGTGTTAGAGTTGAGGCTTTGTTGTGCCGCTACTCTGATGTTGAAGTACTGTATGTCTAGAGGGATAGCCATTGCTATACCTTGTTGCAGCTTTCAACAGTTTGAGAGTATTCCTGCAGACGTAGGTAACACAGAGCAAGGTTTAAATGGGCAACAAGCAGAAGGGCTTGAGTGGCCTGTTGTTGCTCTTTTACTGCTACACACTCCATCTCCAGCCAAGTTACAATACGCTGATATTGAATGATAGCCTGGTAGTAACGGCCAGCCTGAAACCACAGCGCAGGCATATTATCAGTCATCACAAATGTCAGTCACTTCCATAAAAAATATCATATTCAAACATCATAATCACTAAAATAAGTCCCTGACTTATGACTTGATCACCTAGTGAAAAGTATTGTCTACAGTTTAGTAGATGATTAAGTCTCTTCATAGATGAATATTTATACAGCTCATGTAGAGTAGTTAAGGTTTAAAACACAATGGGAAACGCTGGGGAAGTGTGCCAAGTTTCTAAATGAAAATTACAAAGAACTGACAGTGAAGACTTCTTCCATAAAAGTTATAAACATCTGATTACAAAAAGCTTCACCGTATCACAAAATACTGCTTCTCTACGAAATAATACACTTTTCTCTATGTTCTATTACTCTTAGATCAGTTGTTGTGATTAGTATTATTGTTTTATTATTTTTTTTATAAACGTGAGTAAAATATCCCAGGTGGGTTTTTCAATAAGGCCTCAGGTAGTTGTCAAAGTCAGTCAGTCACCTAGCCACAACTTGACTGAGCTGCTTTTTAAGCACAAAACAACACAGCAAGACAAGAGAAGGAAGAGTATTTGGGTATTTTCATTAGTTTCAGATTTCAGGCAGTCATTGACTGCAAAGGATTGCCATGCAAATATTAAAACTAATTCTAACGGTTATCTTATTCAAATGGTAAATGCAAAATGCAAAATGTTTTGGTAAACCCTCCAAATTGCTTTATAAAATGTATTATTTTTTTTTTTATTATCATTATTATTATTATTAAAAGCCTCTCCGTCAGTAGGCTATAATAACTGAAGATTAAGCATATTTCGTAAACATGACATGGTCATTGTGATTTGTAATCCTATTTGTTTTATATATAAATAAAATTAAAACATTTTAAAGAAAATAAAATACTTTGTTTGTTTTAAGGAATTTGTGTTTCAGTACCAGAAGGATTGAAATATAATATTTAAATCCTGTACATGTGGTTAGGGAACATGCAAAAGAGAAACATTTGTCTATAAAAGCATGTTGTTTTCAGAGCTATACAGTGAGTAATAAAAGTGTTCAAGGTGTTGGAAAAAAAAAAACACTTCTCACCTTAAAATACTGTGTTCCTTTCTGTTTGACCAAAACGGCTTGCTCTAGTTTCTCGCTCAAGTCCATTTCCCAGCATTCTTTGGCCTGACGGAAAAGAACATTTAGTTTTTTGAACAATTGTTTTTGAACACTAGAGGGAGTAGTTTTTCTTTGATTGTTACAATGCACTGCCACTGTTCCATATGAAACAATTCCATACTAGCACAAGTTGTGTTGCTGTCATTTGATCCTTGCATGCAAAACCCTATGATGTTAGTTCAGAAGTCATTTCATAATCTATTTAAATTGTGATTTTAGATGAACACATCAAACTTTTCCAAAATTATATAAAATTACAGGTTATTTGGTTCAAGCCATCACCTTTTGAAAATCCTTGAGCGCCACTTCATACAAAAGTTCTGCATTTGGTCCGATGTTCAATTCTGGTTTTCCCTCTTTACCATAGCCATATCTGTGAGATATAATACACATTATGTCAACACTGGAATAACTATAAACAAGGCTTAGTGAATTACTTATGCAGAAAAAAAATGGCAGCAGGTGCTCTGGCGTGATGAGTCAAAATTTGGTTGCAGCAAAAAAAAAAAACTTGTTTGTTTTTACTATCAGGGAGGCATCTGATTGGCCCCTCAATTTATTCTGCAGCAGGACAACAACCCCAAACATACAACCAATGTCATCAAGAACTATCTTCCGCATAGAGATAATAGTTTTGGTCCCCAACCCTAATCTTAACGTCACTGAGTCTGTCTGGAATTACATGAAGAGACAGAAGGGATCTGAGGCAGCCTACAACCTACTAGATCTGTGGTTAGTTTTCCAAGATGCTTTTGAACAAGAAGTTCCTTCAAAAAATGTCACACCAACTATTTATTTGATTTGGATTTTTATTTTGTTCATTTAATTTCTTTTTTATCAATAGATAAAAGTAAACTATTCAAACTTCTTTTTTTGAAAGCTTTCGTATTTCCTGCCATTTCACTAAAATGTTTACACAGTAGTGTGTGCGTGCGCGTGTGTTTGTGTGTGCGCACGTGCATGCGTGTGTGTAAATACAGATGTTTGAAACCTACTTGGGTTTTAAGTATAACAGACAGCATTCGCCTTTCTGCATCTTCTCCATGGCTCGATCCACTCCCAAAGGAACACCCATGTCCTCAGATTCTCCCACCACAAATGTGGTGTCCCGTATATCAAACAAACGGCCACAACACCTTCCCTCCAGGTGCACTGTACCACAAAAAAAAATACAGAAAAGAAATACAGGTTTGCCTTAAATAAATACAATACAAACTTACAGAAAAAATATAAATAAAAACAGAATTCTAGTTAATTGTATACCATGAACTGTGGCGCCATCATTGGGATTGCTGTAGCCTTCACCTTTGACCTTTATTCTTTTTAAGATACCACCATCCTCGGTAAGCTCCTCCCCTCTAAAACTCAGCAGTTCTACCTGTAAAGCAAGAGGGGCATGATCCAGCATAAAAAACACCTTTTTCTGACTGTCAGAGTAACATCATAATATCATCCTGTCTAGCCAGACAGAAAGGTTAAAATAATTTTTTTAAGTATATCTGTACAAACTGCTCACCTCAAACAACAGTGTAGAGTTTGGAGGGATCTTGGGGGGGCTTCCAACAGAGCCATAGGCATATTCTGGCATACACATAAGCAGACACACCTCTCCTTTCTGCATGGAGCACACAGCAATATCCCATGCTTTGATCACCTGGCCTTCAAGATAGCAATAAAGAGGACACTGTGAATATCAATATGAATATAAAGACACTAACTCTACATCATATAGAATGTAATGAAGACATTCCTGAGTGCTATTAGTGTTCCACATATGAGTATTATTATATAATGGTACGTTCAAACAATGAACAGGTAAACCAACTTGCACTTGGATATAAATAAATGCAGTCCAGGGAGGTGCAACTGAAACAGGCAGAACATGATATGCCATCAGCATTATTTAACATGGGAGAAACTGCTTATGGCATAATAATTGTAGGTTATGTGTGACTTACATGGCTACATGCATTGGCTTATAAAGTAACAGCAATTTCAACTCCTTCTTAAAGCCTAGTACAAATGTGTGGGGGTTACAAAATACACTACAAAAGGACAAAAATGTCATTAAAATATAAGGCCTAGTTTCACAGGCTGAAAAGAACATCCTATTCCCAAAGGTATTACACTGAAACATGTTCTGATATTGAGGTAGGCCGAATCATGGTTAATTTAACACAGATGTAAACTGATGTAAACATTTCGACATCTCTGTCGAAATGTCTCTACTACTTGGCATCTAAATCAGTCGCATTCGTGGAAAATGGAAAAAAAAAAGCTGGATAAAAGAAAAAATGTGTTCATTCATGGGTTATGCTTATAATTATTTGACTATCAATATAATTGGATGTTTTTAACAAAACATTGTTGCTTTAAAAAACATACATATTTGTAGATACTAAAACTACAGATAAATAATAGAGAAATTGTTAATATAACTGCAATACCTTTGCCTACATTGAAGACAAAAGGCTCTTTATGGTCAAAACTGGAGTCAAACTTCTTGCCATTAAGCAATTTTCCAGTGTAGTGGACATACACCTTGTCTCCAATCATAGGCCTCTCTCCCTCTGTACCATGTCGCTTCACAATCTGAGGAGATTGTGAAAGAGAATCCTCATTATCATCACTGTTCATTTAAAAAGCAGCACTTCAATTGAATCAACAATGTAAAAAAATGAAAACAAGTCAATGTTCCCTTAACTGCTGTAAAAAAAACGTACATACATACATATATATGGTGTATAACCAGTATTCCCGATGCCTCACTCTACAATTAGTGCATCTAGGAATACTGGTTATATAGGACATTACATATAAATTAATTCTAACAGTGTTTGGGCAGTTCTACAATAAAAAGAATTCTATAAACCACATATTTTGTCTTGCTGTATGTTTAACAAGATTATTATCAGCAAGACTCATCATGCAGACTTTGTGCACAAATCTGTTTTCTGCTAATCAAAAGTTATCAGTTCATTTTTAGGATGAGTCATCATTTGGTCAAATCAAAAATCTTATGTCAGTTGAGAAATCCTCATTAAAACGGACGAAAGAGTGCTAATGATATAATGCAATTTTACTAGCCTTGCACACCCCCCGATCTTTGCTTGGAGTGATGTCTAAACCCTGCGAGGCAAATAGGGCAATTGGAGCCTGGGCAGTTGGACACACATCCTCAAATTTGGCCATTTTCTCAAGACATGCCCTTGTTCCCCTAAACAAAAACAAACAAATGCACAAAACAATTAATTAACACGCAGCATAAAAGGCACTATAAGATTATAAAGGATCATTTTCACAATGTACAGTGAATTGATGTGTTGTTAAAACAGGTATTGTGCCAAAACACATAAATTAAATACACAGATCAACCCTAACTATAATAACCCATGGATTATATTGTGTAGTTGCTCTTGCGCCACAAAAGAACAGCTCTTGACTTGTCGAGGCATAGACTCCTACAGGACTCCCGAAAGTGTGCTGTGGTATCAGGCATCAAGACTGTGAGTTGTGAGATGGGGCCTTCATGGATCAGATTTTTCCCAGCACATCCCACAGATGCAAGATGCTATTGAGATCTGGTGAATTCAAAAGCCATATCAACACGATGAACTCTCTATCATGTTCCTCAAACCATTTTTCTGCACTGTGGCTAGGCAAAAATACCCTGCTAAAAGAGGCCACTGCAAATACTTAATACCATTACCATGATTTACTTGGTCTGCAACAATGTTAAGGTAGCTGGTATGTGTAAAATAGCACCCACATATATGCCAGGACCTGAGTTTTCAAGTCAGAACATCAGACTGCCTCTGCCAGCTTGTTTTCTTCACACAGTAGATCCTGGCGCCACCTAGTGCCTGGGTAATCAACACACACACACACAGCCATCCACATGTCAAAGAAAATATGATTCCTCAAACCAAGCCATCTTCTTCCATTGGTCCATAAGCCTGTTCTGGTTCTCATGTCCATTGTAGCAACTTTTATTGAGGCACAGGGGTCAGCATGGGCACTCTGACCAATCCATAGCTATGTAGTCTTATAAGCAGTGAACTGTGATAGACTGTATGTTCTGACACCTATTTGGTTTATACAGAAAAGGAAGGCCTATCACAGTTTAGCCCTTGTTAAAGTATCAGTTCAGATACTTAACTTTTCCATTGTTCCTGCTTCCAACAAACCAACAAAGTCATCATCATTTAGATGCAGTCATTACCATGGTAATAAGTGTTATAGTACCAATGTCTAAATACTTCATAGTTCACTTGTTATTCATCTTGTTACGCTTCCTTCTTCTAACAGGGCTGAGTTCATTTATTTGAGGTTGAGCAAAGCAAGTTTGATTTGGCATCATTCAGAGTCTGTAAAACAGATACACAACGGCACCTATTACACAACGGATCGGTTCCATATCCTCTTGTATACAGGGTTTTTTTAGCAGAATGTGTTTTTATCAAAAACCCTCAGAGTGACTGAGAAGTTTCTTGCTTCTAGACTGAAGCCTATTATTTTAAAGCTTGTATAACACTTTAAACTACGAAGAGAAAAGCTACAATTGCATTTTATACTAGCATTGTAGCATACTCTCTCTTTATAACATTTAACAGCTTCTTGTTTGGCTTTCTTCTTTAAAGCACTCATAAAAACACTAATAAATACTATTGGAATAGCTGTGTTTAACTGTCTGCCTTAAATGTGTGCCTCTAATTCTACAAATAGATCCTGAAATGAGAAAAGAGAATAAACAAAGAACTAAATGAATAACTGACTGAAGTAATTCATACGTGATTAATCAAATACTAGGACTTCTAAACATTAATATTAACAGCTTCTGGTAAATCCACATCAGTTTTAGACTGCTGGATCAATCATTTCCATTATCAGACCTTAATGTACAGACTGTACTGTTTCTCAAATACCCCCAAATTATTTATAACAAAAAACACTTCAAACCATTAATGTTTAATTTTTTTATGTCGCATTACATCACACACACACACACACACACACACACACACACACACACACACACAGACACACAGATCAGATGTATAATTGAAAAGATGTAAAAGATCAGATGTATAATTAAGCATCTGCATATGTGTATGTAAGACAGAGAAGCACAGAGAGAGTGTCATAGCGTCTTTGTCTTCTATCTGATTTTTCTCCAATCTGTATATATGTTTATCCAGGGGCACTTTGTCAGCTCTGTGTGTGGGAGTGTGTGTGTGTGTGTGTGTGTGTGTGTGTGTGTGTGTCTCTGGTATGCGGAGGTGTGTGTGTATGTGTGTGTGTGTGTGTGTGTGTGTGTGTGTGTGTGTGAGAGAGAGAGAGTGTACACTCATGAGTGTGTGCTGGGGAACACCATGTTCCCTCTATTCACAGTTCCTGGCACAATCCAGTGGCGTATACCAAATTTCTATCTTCACACTGGGTTTCCGAGACTACTCTTGATCATTTAGCTCTAAACATGTTTCGTGTTTCTCAACCGTTCATATATGTAAAATGATCCATAACCAGATGTGAAGATCTTATAAAAAACACTGTACCATAAACACCAATCCATATCACACAAAGCAAAAAAGCACCCATTGCATGGCAGCAAGGTTTAGAGTGAGTGAAGATGTGTCTCAAACGTAATGTCAGAAAAATGAGTACATGACCAAAACCAAATCAGAGAAGAGAACATTAAGTTTACTTCTCTACGATACACACTATTACTCAAGGATTGCACAAAAATCTTTTGTCTATCTACATACACACATAACCTAAAAAAGGCAATTTTTGAATAATTAACACACACACACACACACACACACACACACACACACACACACACACACACACACACACACACACACACACACACACACAAAACCCCAACCAC